>CM042331.1:29281334-29348834 GCA_023566125.1 Zingel zingel | reverse complement strand
GGGGTGGATGGATGGGGATGGATGGATGGATGGATGGATGGATGGATGGATGGATGAATGGATGGATGGTTGGATTGGATGGATGGATGCATGGATGGTTTGGATGGATGGATGGATGGATAGATGGGGATGGATGGATAAATGGATGGATGGGGTGGATGGATGGGGATGGATGGATGGATGAATGGATGAATGGATGGATGGATGGTTGGATTGGATGGATGGGTGGATGGATGGATTGGATTGGATGGATGGACGGATGGATGGGGATGGATGGATAGATGGGTGGATGGATGGGTGGATGGGTGGATGGATGGATGGATGGATGGATGGGGGTGGATGGATGGGGATGGATGGATGGATGGTTTGGATGGATGGATGGATGGATGGATGGGGATGGATGGATGGGGATGGATGGATAAATGGATGGATGGATGGGATGGATGGATGGGGATGGATGGATGGGTGGATGGGTGGATGGATGGGGATGGATGGATGGATGGGTGGATGGGTGGATGGGTGGATGGATGGATGGATGGATGGATGGATTGATGGGTGGATGGATGGATGGATGGATGGATGGATGGATGGATGGGTGGATGGATGGGGTGGATGGATGGATGGATGGATGGATGGGTGGATGAGTGGATGAGTGGATGAGTGGATGGGTGGATGGGTGGATGGATGGGGATGGATGGATGGATGGATGGGTGGATGGATGGATGGGGTGGATGGATGAATCGGTGGATGGATGAATCGGTGGATGGATGGATGGGGACGGATGGATGGATGGGGATGGATGGATGGATTGATGAATGGATGGATGGGGATGGATGGATGGATGGATACTTTATTGATCCCCAAGCGGTAATTAAAGGTCCCAGTAGCTTAAAGACATCACACACAACATACACATACATCATAAACAGGATGATAAAATAACAAATCCACATGAATAATATGGACAATAAAAGAAAAGATATTAAATAAAAAATCCACATGAATGTACCAAGGGATGTATAAGCACGAGGCGCTTGCAGTGACAGGGCAGGACTTTGGAGGTGTTTGTTAAATGCAAAATGATTCAGAATGTCTGCAGACTGCAGTCATTCTGCATGGACTGGCTCCTCATGTACTGAGCCAGTTTGTAAACACAGAGGAGTGCAGCAAGAGGTGACTGCATTGTCCCGTTGAGGAAACGTGCATGTGGTCAAACAGCTTTTTCAGTCAGCGCTGCTCGTGAATGGAACCTCATTCCAACTCACATTAGAAATTTTAAAACATACGTTTCTTTTAAATTTAACTTAAAGAAGTGGCTAACAGGTAATCAGGACTGTCAACATTACATGTAGACACTCTTGCTGCTACTTTGTCTTTCCTGTCCTGCCTGTTTGTGCCACTTGTGCTATGCTTACGAAGTTGTCGGTTACATGGACTGAACGTTTAGCTTGTGTGTGTCTGCGTGCGTGCGTGCGTGTGTGTGTGTGTGTGTGTGCTTGTTTTACTATATTCGTGGGGTCCAAAAACCGGGGAATACAGTATACTTGTGGGGTCTGCACAGCCTTGTGGGGCCCAAAATGCTGGACCCCACAAGGTTAAAGGTCTGTTTGAGGGTTAAGACTTGGTTTTAGGATTAGGGTTAGAATTAGGTTATGGTTAGGGTGAGGGTAAGGGTTAAGGTTAGGCATTTAGTTGTGATGGGTAAGGGGCTAGGGAATGCATTGTCAATGACGGGGCCCCACAAAGATAGTGCAACAAACGTGTGTGTGTGTGTGTGTGTGTGTGTGTGTGTGTGTGTGTGTGTGTGTGTGTGTGTGTGTGTGTGTGTGTGTGTGTGTGTGTGTGTGTGTGCTGGTATTGATGTTGATAATGACAATCTGTTCTTGTTTATATGTTGATCTTGTCATTTTTACATTTTTTTACATTTATAGTCAGTTCTATTTGTACTGGGCT
This sequence comes from Zingel zingel, assembly GCA_023566125.1. Classification (NCBI taxonomy): domain Eukaryota; kingdom Metazoa; phylum Chordata; class Actinopteri; order Perciformes; family Percidae; genus Zingel; species Zingel zingel. The sequence goes on along the minus strand of CM042331.1, from coordinate 29,346,881 downwards.
AAACCTGTATGTACTATTATAATCCTTTTGTCTTTTTAGGTGTGACGTTGTACGATCTGTCCAGGGACAGCAGATGTAAAATAGCCTTTTGGCTAATTCTGGCACATTTTATATTTTCATATGTATTATTAGTGTGCATTGTCCCTGTTAAATAAACCTGAAATAAATAAATAAACTAAAGCCGGTTTAAAAACTCATTTGTGCCTACATCAATCAAAATGTTTAGCAAAAATACTTCTTGAGGGCGTATGAATCGTGCAATAACATCACGATGTTCGGTTTATGTGGCTCTCATTGATTTGCACTTTGTTTATTTGTGAATGGTTGTTTATATTAATCTCTATTTATTGACTCTGTTTTTGTTGTTCCTATTTATTAATATCTTGTCTTATGTAATTAAGACAATACTCGATTGCCATCTAGGGGTTTGACTGCGCAATTGACAACCTAATGAAGTTTCTTTTTGCATTTTATTTCTTCATTTTTCAACACATTTTTATTGAAAAAAAAGTTCAAATATAGGCTACAGCATTTAAGACAAAACTCAAAATAATAAAACGTATAAACAAGAATATGACTTCAATTAAATAGAAATAGTGTTAATAATAAAAACGTAAAAGTAATAATTAAAAAACGTACATTATTCTTCTATAAAGAGCTCACCGTACAGTTCGAAAGTTGTGTTACTTTTTTAGTGTTTATAAGTTTGAGAGTGTTAATATATTATTGAAGTCAAATAAACAAACAGGGAAATTTGGAGAAACTTTTGTTATTTTGCACTAATGTAAGTACAATTAACCAAATAAAACCAATAAGTTTACACGAAGTTAGCCCAGAAGTCTTATCCTCACCATGTGTCTCTGATTGGCTAACTCTTCCCTTTCGTAACCAATCTAGCCAATCAGAGGCAGAGTAGGGCGGGGCATGACCTCGCCAACCAAGGGTGGAAAATTGGCTGCTCACCGCGAGCACTGGCTGGCTGCGGTAACTTCTCAAGGCCGTGATGGCGGCTGGACGAGGGGAGTTTTTTCGGAGTTTCCAGGAGTCTTGGGAGAAGAAACCCACCCAGCCGGTTCTGTGTAGACGACAGCCGGTTCGTGGTAGAGGAAAGCCGGGTCCGGCCAGGATACAATCGGGTCAAACGGGCGGAAAGAGGAGGAAGAGAAGACCAAAGGCAGCACCGAGCTCGGTTAGCGGGAATAGTCACAGGTGACATGTACGGTTAGCACTGACGCTTTATTAACGTTTCTTTGAAGGATTTAATTTTACCTTTCTATTTGTATTTGTATTCCAGCTCTCCACAACCGAGACCAAAGGGAAATAAAGAAAGTTCTCCCAAAATAAAAACTTCTCCATCAAAGGAAAACTTATTGGAGAGGTAAGCTAACGTTGCCGTTCACCGTCACCACTCTCTATTTCAAAGTGTAACTTTATTGTCCCATACACGTTTAAAAAGACATTGCATTTTATAGGTCAACTATTGTCGTGGTGGGTTTTATGAAGAGAAGGCTAATCGGAAAATATTTGTCTTGATAACTAATATAATACATTGATTGGCATTCATTGTTGTTAATTGATCCACTTATTGTTTCAGATGGTTAGCAACTTGGTTTGCATCTGTTGTGATAAATATTTAAGGTTAAAGCTGCTGGGTAGGATGCAAAAAATGCTGCTGCACAATGCAGATCAGCCAATAGGAACTCTCTCTCTCTCTCTCTCTCTCTCTCTCTCTCTCTCCCTGAAATGACCTGTGATTGGCCAAAGTCTCCCATCACGGGCTAGATAATCTAAAGCCCTGAAAACAGGCCAAGAAGTCTAGTTTATTTTTTTTCCTGTCAGACCCCTTTAATTACAATATACTGAAAGATTATTATTGGATGTTTGCTCAATGTAGCCTAAAATAAAGTGTCTACCCCAGCCTTAAGTCATTTTATATGCCAATAATTTACTGCTTCTACCTTAAAGCGTAACTCTCGCCAAAATGCAACCTAGGGTCTTTTTGTGAATGTACAGGAGTCAAACTTTAGTTTAAAAGCATATTTAAGACGGAATCGCCACTTTTAAGATTCACCGTATCTTCATTTTTCGGTCAAATGGCCTTTTGAACCGCTAAGAAGGCTCGACACAACATGAGACTTTGCTCCAAGTATCACCAGGGGCTCTACACCTTAACGAAAGCATTGTCAACATTGTTTGTGTTCACAGAGTTTACTAAAAAGAAAGATTTTGAACAACTCACGGTAGCTCTTGTTTGATTTAAATCCTGGTTAATTTAGAATTTCTATTTGAGTGAAAACCATGTAATTGTGCTGAGAGTTTAGCGATCGGCACCATAAAAATATAATTAATCTCATTCTATTTCTGTGGTCTGGAGTCTTGTTGATGATACATGAGCTTCAAGGTTTCACAATAGTGTGCATAGTTCCATGTTTTGTATGGAGAAAAACTGTAATACAGCAGTTTTTCCCAGGAAATGTCACTCAAGTCACACTTCTTGGTAATGCCTTGTTACTTTTTCTTGAGGCTGCCGTCTGAGATTCTGCTTAAGATTCTGTCGTACCTGGACCCCTCCTCGCTGTCCTGCATCGGCCACGTCAGCAAGCTCTTCTACCAGCTTGCCAACGATGAGTAAGTCCGACAGTCAACACAGTCCAACATTAAACAAATATTTTAATGAAAAGTCAAAACTGTCCTGCGTATTGTTTTAGCTACTTCAGATCATCTGGTGTTAACTTTTTATCCCATAAAACGTGTAGATATAGATGTAGTACATCTTTCATAGAAGTCTGCTTTGCAGGCTAAGGCCACATCACACTAATACATTATTGTTTTAAAATGCATATCCTTTGCTACGTTTACGCCTCGCGTCCACACTACTCCGGCGTTTCAGAGCCCCTAAAAGATCTTTAGAAACGATGATGCAGACACCCACGTTCACTCCTTGATTGGGTCTTAGTGGGTCACGACGAGTCCTTCTCTCATTCGTCACGCCTCTCATCACCCTTTTTCGGAAGAAAACAAACGACATCAGCCCCGTCTACGGTGGTTAATTCAACATGGATAACAAATCACAGCCGTTTCTGACCTTGTTGTCGATGCTAGCAGCTGTTGTGCAGTTAAATTCTGCAGTTTAATGCTATTTCAATCAGGAGAGACTTCTTTGCAGATATGCAAAGGTTAATTGTACATATGCATAATGAAATGTAGAGTCTTTGGCGTTTTTAGACTCCATCGTTGTAAAATAATTTTTAAAGGGGTAGAGAAACAGGACATATCCCCCGATGGAGTCTAGACACTGGTGGTGGCGGTGAAGGAGCCTGAAGACCAGACCGAAGGAGTCGACGGAGTGTTCTGCCAGAGGAAGACCCAGGGTGCCGCGGGTGACGATGACTGGAGGTGGAAGGGGAGGAGGAGGAGGGTTGCACGCTTTGCCTTAAATGACAGCTGACACAGCAGGGAGAGAAACAGATTTAAAGCAGGGATGTAGTGCTGTGATTGGCTCGTGAAATTCATGGCCGATTCTGAATGGTTTAACTGAAAGGAGAACGCCTCTAAACAGCTGATTTGTTTTAGGAAGAGAGAGCGGTGATTGAAATTATTTGAAGTCTTCCTGAAAGAATTTAGGCTGAGCTCCATTACTGCTTACATTCGCTGTTATTCAAGCTATTTGTGACAATTCCTGTGTCCAGCGGCATTATCAGCCTTAATCCATGTTTACATTGGCATGTGCATGCCCAGTGTATGTAAATGGTCTGTGATATGCGTTTGTAAATATGGGCGGAGATTAGTTCTGAAAATGCTCATGAGGACAGAGACCATTTTTTTGTTTTAAAACGCCCTTTTAAAATGTGTGGATGTAGCCAAAGTCAAACCGTAAAATGTCTCTTGCGGCTGTTTCAAAGTAAAAGTCAGATACCTTCTTGTTGCATGCATTTAAAAAAAATCTGATACAACAAAAGGGTTTTCACTATTAAGCAGCTGCCAAAAAGCATGTAATGTCAAGTGATAGTTGTTGTAATCTTGTGTTAAATAAGTTGATTACAGTGTAACCAGTACTTCTCCGCAGCCAGTTTCTACCTCCTTTTGCTGCAGTGCCGTGTGGCATAAGATTTACATGTCAGAGTTCGGGAGTCAAACGTGGAAGCCGAAGTCGTTGGCAGGTGATGCGGCGCAGAAGGTTGACCCGGTGGAGGGCGATGTAGAGGATCGGTCGCCGGGCCACTGGAAGAAGATGTACTTCAGGACCCTCGCTGGACAGGAAGTGAACAAGTGGAGGAGAGAGCTGAGACACGACAACAGCCCATACACCGGCTTACCGAGGCAAACGGAGAGGGTCCTCAGGTACGAGAGGGAGTCTGGTTGAAATTTTTTCTTCCTTAAGTGTTGTTTTCACTTTTTAGATGCATTTCCTTTCTTCCAGGCATTCATTGATTTCAGTTTATTTCCATGAAAATCATCATAGAAACTTTCTGTAGATTGATAATCCATCTTTATCACATTTAGGATCCTTTCTAAAGGTGCTCTAAGCAACATTGGGTGACGTCACTTCTAGTTGACGTTCAAAGTATTGTTAAACAAAACGGAGGATAGCTCGCCCCTCCCTCCTCCTCATCCCGAACACTTTTTGTTTGTTATGTTTGGTGGTGCAGGTTGGCGCAGTTTGTGGAGCCTGGGCTGTCTACAGAGACCACGTTTTTTTTACAGTGTGTTCAGGGGACAGGCAGCTAGCAGATAGTGAGGAGATGTTTGCTGTATGTGACAAAAAATGTAGCCTAAAAAACGCGTGACATCGCTTAGAGCACCTTTTAAACTTCACTTCAAATTCACTTTGCGTCTGTATGGCATTTTGATGCTCAGAGGGGGGAAGCTATATCACGATTCTTCAAATCCACAGTTCGATTTGACTTTCGATTTTAGGGTCACGATTCCAATAAATTTTCGATTTAAAATTTTTTTTTACAACAGGGAGCACAATGTCACAATAAAAGCTACGAGATGGCTGCAGGGTACTTTACAACAACAGTTTGAGTTTCTCAGAGTTTACGAGATGCAATTGAATGCACCATTAGTTTCAATGAGGTGCACGTGAATGCACAATGGAGTCCCATCGGAGAACATTTAGCCACTCTGTGACTTTAGAAGAGCAGGAGGATTTTCCAGTTCTGCTGTTTCTCCGTCATCTCTGACTCAGGCAGTGGCCATGGCGTCTGGAAAAGAGCAGCTGCGGGCAACCGCTAAGCTAACGTTACCCTCGCTGCATCTCGTGTTGCTTAAATTGCCTCCTCGAGTCCTCCACTTGTCTCCCTTCCTCATGTCTTAGCCCGTCCCACCAAGGAGGCACGGGAGAGACGCGAGGAAATCATGCGACGAGAGAGGAAACGAGCAAATGTGTCTTCAGCGGGATGAGACGTCCTTTCCTCTGAAGCGCCACATGACTACGTCAGCTGTTTGGGCGGAGTTAGCAACTCCTTCAGCTGCACGGCTTCCGGGAAGGCTTCTCTCGTGTATCCTCGCCTATAGCTCATCGATGCTCGGTCTTCAGGGACGAAATAAGAGCTCTGAGACGGCCTTCACCGAGGAGGGACAGAACAACTTCCGGTTCAGCCGAGGAGTCGAGGAGCTATCAAATAGGGTGACGCTTCAACTGCTTCCCTGACATTTTATCGACCACATGATAAATTGCGAAAATGATCAGCAGATTAATCAATAATAATACAAGTGATTGTTAATACTACTGAAAATTCAATAAAAACATCATCAAAAAGAGAGAAACATATTGTAAGTTGTAGCTCTACAATAAGCCAACATGGAAAAATTGGAAAAAGATAAAAATGTATTTGGTCCGCTTTTTTTGTATTAAAAAGGTTGTTCAGCAGCCAAACTTCTAAGTCAGAGGTTGATGTTCACAGTAACCTTTGTTGTTGTCACAGCTTTTCTTTTTCTAAAGCTTTTTTTCACTAGTTCCCATGGTAAAGAAACCGATCATATCGAAAAAGGTGAGAACTTAAAAAGTGCTGAACATCAGTGACATCTGGTTGTTTCAGATGTTGTGTGTTTTTCTCGTTTTGTTTCCAGAAACCTGAATGTGAGCTGGGAGCTGACGGTGTGTGATTGTTACGGGCGGACGATCACGATGGAGCAGAGCCGAGCGTACTTCTTCGAGTCGTCCGTGATCGTCCGCTGGAGTGGAGCGAGCTTCCTCAAATTCCATCAGATCAGAAACATCCAGCTGTACGGAGTCCGGAAGGAGACACTGAAGAGCCCCAAAGCCAGGATGTAAGACACAACTTCTTCCTCCTTCACAACGCCTCGCCCCTTTTCATTTTTTCATACCTTCAAGTAGGGCTGGGCAATATGGAGAAAATCAAATATCACGATATTTTTGACCAAACACCTCGATGTCGATATTGCAACAGTATTGTAAGGTTGACAATTGGTCCTTTCACAAAATCTCTTCCACATTTAGATTTTAGATAAATAACCATCATAATGTGGTTATATGACTACGTGGTTAAAGGCAAATAATAGAACAGCTACAACAGTCGGGTAAGTTGAGAAAATGACACCACTTTACTGTAATGCATCCTTTGAAACCAGAAAAAGACTAAACTTACCATGTAATGATATTACAATTCTTCCAAATATAAGAATATATATAGTCTCATATCACGAGATCGATTATAATATTGAAATATTGCCCAACCCTACATTCAAGGAGAATTCCGGTCGATTCCAACACGTAGCTCTGTTGTTTTTAAATTTGGAGTGCTGTCAGTAGAGAGAAAAATGAAAACAATCGGTGCTGCCTACACCGTGTTATCCCCCTGCTAGCGTTAGCACCCAACAGGCTTAAACAGGGCAAGAAATTCATAAAAGTTCTGCTAATTCAGCTCTGTTTAGTTCCGGTGTTGATACTGCAAAGAGTGCTTTGGGACCGTCTACAAACTACAACACTGTAAAGAGATGCAAACATATTTTCAAAAATAGGCATATGCTAATTTTTTAAAAGTAAGTGCTGTAGTACAACTAGCAGGAGACAAGTTATAATTGAGGTAAGTTTGGAGACAGTACCTTATTTAATCATTAAATGAATAGCCTACATATTTTTGTTGTATCTCTTTTCTGTGTTGTAGTTTGTAGACGGTCCCTAAACACTCCTAACTGCCGTCTCAACACCGGAACAAAACAGAGCTGAATTAGCACAACTTTCATGCATTTCTGTCACATCTCCTGCAGTCAGATTCACTGTGTTCACTTGGAAGGAATCACTGCACATGGGTAGGCACTTTTAATGACATTTTGAACATGTTTAGAGGCTAAAAACAAGTTTAAAACTTGCCCTGTTTAAGCCTGTTGGGTGCTAACGCTAGCAGGAGGATAACACGGTGTAGGCAGCTCCGATTGTTTTAATTTTTCTCGCTACTGACAGCACTCCAAATTTACAAACGACAGAGCTACGTGTTGAAATCGACCGGAATTCTCTTTTCACCACTCCTTCCTCTCCTCAATTCTCTCCATCAGGCCTGGCTGGCGCTCTCTGATCATAAAGCAGGACACCATGATTCCTGTTCGCTACATTTGCACAGGCAAACTAGTCAAACTGAGGCATCTGCCGCCCTGCTTCCTCATAGGCACCTGGAGGGTAAGTGTTCAACACACTTCTTTAGGACTGCAAAGATGAATCTATCAGTTGTCAACTATTACATTTTTTTAGTTTAAAAAAAAAAAAAAAAGAAAGTAAAACTTCTCTGATTCCAGCTTCTTAAGTGTGAATATCTTCTAGTTTCTTCTCTCCTCTGTGACAGTGAACTGAATATCTTTGAGTTGTGGAAAAAAACAAGACATTTGAGGACGTCATCTTGGGCTTTGAGGAAACACTGATCCACATTTATCACCATTTTCGGACATTTTAGAGACCAAACAACTTATCCATTAATCCAGAAAAAAATCACCAGATTAATCGACTGTGAAAATAATCGTTACTTGCAGCCCTACACTTCTTAAAGTGCTCATATTATGCTCGTTTTCAGGTTCATAATTGTATTTATAGGTTATATCAGAATAGATTTACATGGCTTAATTTTCAAAAAACACCATATTTTTGTTGTACTGCACATTGCTGCAGCTCCTCTTTTCACCCTGTGTGTTGAGCTCTCTGTTTTAGCTCCAGAGTGAGACCTCTCACTGCTGTTCTATCTTTGTTGGGAGTCACACATGCGCAGTACCTAGGTAAGGACTACTAGCCAGTCAGAAGCAGAGTATGAGGGCGTGCCCTGACAGTACCTAGGTAAGGACTACTAGCCAGTCAGAAGCAGAGTATGAGGGCGTGCCCTGACAGTACCTAGGTAAGGACTACTAGCCAGTCAGAAGCAGAGTATGAGGGCATGCCCTGACAGTACCTAGGTAAGGACTACTAGCCAGTCAGAAGCAGAGCATGAGGGCGTGCACTGACAGTACCTAGGTAAGGACTACTAGCCAGTCAGAAGCAGAGTATGAGGGTGTGTCCTGACAGTACCTAGGTAAGGACTACTAGCCAGTCAGAAGCAGAGTATGAGGGCGTGCCCTGACAGTAGCTAGGTAAGGACTACTAGCCAGTCAGAAGCAGAGTATGAGGGCGTGCTACGCTAGCAGCTAGGCGAGCATTATAACGTGTGTTCCAAAGTGACCACGTTTGTCTCTGAAGTAAAGGCTGGACTACAATAGAGCTGTTTGGAGCAGTTTGTGAACAGTGTTTTCTGTTGGAGATGGTAAGTCCCTTTGGGGGGGGGGACTTTGTTTTGTTTTTGTTTTTTCACTTTGTAAACCTATAACGTGGACAAAAAAGAAAAATAACACAAAGGAAATGGAAAGGCCAAAAAGCATAATATGAGCACTTTATTGGCTGCACCATTTCAGCAAATGTAAATTCATCATTTTATTCACATTTCGTAAAAAAATAACCTCTGACGTATCTGGAATCCCTGGAAAGTTCTGAATCTGGACTAGAATATGTAATATAATATCAGTGTAATATAGATGGAAAGTGACTGTAACGACTGTAAGCCACGATACGGTGCAAAGTATAAAGCACTGGTGTTATAGTAAATGGTGTTTTTTTTTTTTTTTTTTTTAAACTGACTAAACATCTGGTTTCACATCAATTTTCCATGTTTTTATAATGTGAACAAAAATAATAGGGTTCCAACAGCATAGCCTTCATCATGGTCAGCCTGCACTTCCACAAGTTGGTGGAGAAGAGTCTGCTGGGATCTCCAGTCTGGTAGGTTCATCTCTCTCTCTCTCTCTCTCTCTCTCTCTCTCTCTCTCTCTCTCTCTCTCTCTCTCTCTCTCTCTCTCTCTCTCTGTCGTGCTCTCTCTCTCTCTGTCGATCTGTCTGTCTCTCTCTCTCTCTGTCTGTCTGTCTGTCTTTCTGTCTCTCTCGCTCGCTCTCTCTCTGTCTCTCTCTCTATTTCTCTCTCTGTCTTTCTCTGTCGATCTCTCTCTCTCTCTGTCGTGCTGTCTCTCTGTCAATCGGTCTCTCTCTGTCTCTCTGTCGAAATTTGATGTGTGTTCTGCCTAATGTTAAGATAGCTTTATTTAAAGCATTCTGTACACCACTATATATATATATATATATATATATATATATATATATATATATATATATATATATATATATATATATATATATATATATATATACTGCCCACTTGTGGCGGTCTTACAGAACAAAGAGTATGCAGACTGAATGTGGCGTATAATGATGGCATGAGACTTCTGTAACAACCAAGATGGTGTAGTGCTAGTCAAATGTATGTTAGTGTTGGTGTGCCTGCCTGTTCTGCCTTAATAAGAAACCTTATTTATCGATACAGGTGTAGAATGTCTGTCTCAGAAAACCGAATTGTACAAGCTTTAGCCCACATTGATTTGAGCTCTGTCAGGTACGCATCCAGACTGTGGAGACATTGGCGCTCCTGTTTGTATATCACAGGTGAAGGTTGTTGACCTTTTTATTACTTTATGTGAATTGTACTATATATTGTATATATGTTTGTAAATATTGGCATTTTTAATGTACTATGGACCTTCCATTTGTGTCCTGAATAAAGTTATTATTATTATTACACTTTGATACGTTTTTAAATTAGTTCCCTCTCTTTATAGTGATCTCTGAATTGCGTCATTCGTCCCGTTTGTCCCTTCCTGCAGCCCGTTCTCGGAGCCTGTGGACCCTCCGCCCGCGGATAACTCGGACCCTGAGTTTGGTCTGCACGGCTACACTCTCCACTTCGTCCTGCACAACACCGGCGCTGAGATCATGTCGGGACACTTCCGTCAACTCTCCTGCCGCACAAGTAATGCATCATTTTAATCTCTCTATCTGATTAGTTATGGCTGTGTATCGCCAATGATTTCCTGAATTGATTCCGATTTACAAGGTCCCGATTCGATTACATTTTCGATATATTTAAATGAGGTTAGGGAAATTTCAGTTACAATACCAGTTTAGCTTAGATATAAAAGAGATTTTCAGAGAACTTCTGCTGTAAATTGGAAGGAAGAAGTAACCCTTGAATATTTAAAATGCACCAGTTTAATGTTTAACACAAAGTGTGTGTGTGTGTGTGTGTGTGTGTGTGTGTGTGTGTGTGTGTGTGTGTGTGTGTGTGTGTGTGTGTGTGTGTGTGTGTGTGTGTGTGTGTGTGTGTGTGTACACATACATGTGCAGACGCACAATGTAGACGTGGTTGCCTTTTTAAATGATCCTGCCGACATAATGCACCACATAATGTAACCTCTGAATAGTTCTACTTGTTAAATTGCATTGTGAGCGGCAGGATCATTTGAAAGGCAGCCGCGATTACATTATGTGTCGTTCCTATTTCTGATACCGCCACTACAAAGTCAACATAGAGGAAACGCTGGACTCAGACCGTTCTGGAACAAACCGCAGTCAGACTATTAGCTTTAAGTCTGCGTTGCCTGTTCACCTGTGTATTGTGCAAGCTTCAGGTTCGTTTTGCCTTTTGCCCTGTATGTATTTTAGCCCTGAGGCCCCATTAGAGCTGAAGTGGACCAGAAAGAGAACTGAGTCCTCTTTTAAAGTAAACTGACAATGTTAACGCAAAAAGAACTGCGTCCCTTTTCTGTTGGTCCACTTTAAGAGGACTGAGTTTGGTTCGTTAAAAGTAAACTACATGTGAAAACACCCAAAGATTTCTTCCGTTGATTAATAACATCCAGATTAGAAAAGTGACTGGAACTGTCCAGGTTGTGGTGTAAATACCTCAAGTTTGTTGTGTTGCTGCGATCAGTTCAGATCCGGTCCGGACTGGTGGAGCTGAGGGTCATCAACCGGACCAACCTGTCCGAGCACAGACCGCTGTCTGGGAACATCAAGATGCCCTGGAAGAGCGGGACAGTGGAGGGCGCAGTGGAGGTACATCGGTCCCACACAATAAAGACATTACAGACCCCGCACCAGAACACACACTTAACCAGTCACGGCAGTTTGTTGAAATGTGTTAGTTGACCAATTACTGCGATGACCTCTGGTCAAATAAAATCAACTTAAACTATCCATCCATCTTCGTCCGCTTATCCGGTATCGGGTCGCTTAAACTTAAACCAACTTTCCTAATATTACAATAACGCTCCAGGGATATGGTTTTCCCTGACTGTTGCTAAATCGTTACATCATATCACCATCAAACAATAGATATATTTAGATAGAAATGTAAAGGAATAGTTTGACATTTTAGAAAATACGCTTAATGGCTTTCTTCTGCAGAGAGTTAGATTAGATCAGGGGTCTTCAATGTTTTTTAAGCCAAGGACCCCTTAACTGAAAGAAAGACGGAGAGGGACCCCCTACTGCATATATTGCAGAAAATGAAGTTGCATATTAAACTGGGCCTACAATAACGTGTAGGGCAGCCTAAAGCCTTTATACCTTTTTTTTGCATAGAATACTAAGCTATTAAAATATTAATTGTTGGCATGATTTTTTAAATCATCATTTAATGTTACACATACATGTGGCACAGTAAATCTTTAGGATTAACTATATTTGTGTGTGGCTATCTTAGTGACTACCTTACATATAGGCCAGTAAGCCTGTCATCAGTAGGGATTTATATTTGCTAATAATATGTTGGAATTATGTTAAGACATTTCTTTTTTTGAAAAAAACATTTTAAAAAATTTACAATAATTTGAAGGCCCCTGTATACTGACTCTGAGGACCCCCTAGGGGCCCCGGACCCCCTGTTGAAGATCTCTGGATTAGATGATTGATACCAGTCTTAGATCGGCTTGGTAAATATGAAGCTACAGCCATTAGCCAGTTAGTTTAGCTTAGCATAAAGACTGGAAATAAGGGGAAAATGGCTAACCTGGCTCTGGTAACAAGGTAACATCTGCCTAATTAAGCTTACTGATTAATGAGCTGTGCAGAGCCTACACCATAGCCTGCGTGAGTGTCCTACGTAAGTGGTCTACGCAGTTTTGAGGATTTCTACTTGTGTCTGCATCACTGTAGCATATCTTTTTAAGGGAATAGCCTAGCCGGCATATGTGTGTGTGCATGGGGAGAGTGAGTGAAAGAGTGAAGGGATTCGCTTCGGAGCGAGAACCGAAAGTGACAAAGGGTGTCACGTCATTATACAGCATGATATATTTATTAAAATATTCTAACAATAGCCTGTCTCAAATGAAATCCTGTATCTGTTTATCCAACAACTACTTGCATATACCTAGCTAAAACTAAACGCTAAAACAAATAAGAAAACAATAAAACAAGGTCAACTCTGTTGAATAATCAGAACCTACGAGCACTTGCATCACACGTCACTGTGATAATTCAGCCAGCAAACCTGCCGCACACTGTGGTTGTAGACGTCAGGTTGTTTGTTTTTTTTAACTGACAACTCAGCAAAGTAAGTTTCGTTTTGGCTCAGCTGTTGTGGGGGGAAAAAAGGGGGGGGGGGGGGCCCACATCCCTTTTTTGTTAATTTCAGCTCTGATGGTTCTTTCTTGCGCTGCGTAGAACTGCTGCATCGTATCGCTGACTCTGCTGGACGAGTTCCAGAAACCCTTCTGGTGCGTCAGCTCGCCCATTTCCATCATGATGGCCAAGAAGCAGCAGTCCTTCGACTACAGCGGCGAGCACTTTGTGATGGATTTCAAAGACTCGGACGGTCAGGTGAAGATGAAACTGGTCTGGTTTAAGGAGCAGAAGCAGTTCTTCCTCATCAGCCTGACCGTCTACATTTCTATTTTCAAAGTCAACGAGCATTTCAGCCGAGCGTACTGAGGCAGAATTGGAGCGCTCGCAAGTTTTGGTTTTTACAGTTCTGATGCAGTGACTTTGACGTTTGGTTCAATTCGTTTTGTGGTCAGTTGTTTACAAAAATGTCCTACTTTGTAGGTTTGTTTATGTATTTATCTTACAAAAGTGTTATGTAAAAAGGGGGTGAAAGAGAATTCATTACAAGCTTATCCTGTTAAGGCTTCATGTGTTAGTCTCACATTTGACATTAAAAACTTTACTAAAATTCTTTTATTCGTATTTTGTTCACAATACAGGAAGTGTGTCACAGTTTTTTTTAGTTTCTATTACACTTGTAGAATAAAAGTACATGTATTATGTAAATAAATCCTAAGAAAAGGACTACATTTTAAGTTTGTTTTGAATTTCAGTATATACTGAGTCATTTCAGTAAGTTTAGTTTTTTTTGTACAAAAGCGAGTCTCATTCTGTAAGAATGGAAATAAAGACACAAGTTTATGCTGTTGAAGCTTCATGTGTTAGTCGGACAGTTTTCAGTAGAAAAATACAAACCTGTTTAGAAGAAAAGCTAAAATGAGTTTGAGTTTTGTTCACAATACAGGAAGTGCGTCTCTGTTTATGTTTCTATTACACCTGAAGAATAAAGGTACATGTAATGTGTAAATATAAGTGACGAGATCCTGAAAAAGCACTTAATATTATGTTTGAATTTCCGTATTAACTGAGTACATATTCATTTCAGCAAGTTATTTTAGTTTTTGATCAGACATGGCAGAATTTCATGTTACTTACAAGCTGCTTTAAAAAATCTGTAAAAGACAAAACAATTCTTTTATTTACAATGCTCAGAAAATAAATATTTCTGTCACCAAGATACTGACGTCATTTTTTATGTTTTGATGCTTGGATGAAGTTGGATTACATTTTAATAAAAAGCAAATTAAGTAGAATTTCAGATGATAGAAAACCTCCACAAGTTATGACTCTAATCGGTGTGAGAGATGAGTTTCTACCACGGTTGTTAGCAGGGTCACACGCAATCTGCGGAGGCAGAATTTTACGCAGATTTTTAACCAAATTAAAATAAAACTCAGAATGTTGACACATCTCCACTCCAAGTAGAAAAACAGTCCACTAAATTCATTCTGGATCCCTGCTGTAAACTGTAAACATACCTGCAAACTAGTCGCTTTTCGGCAAAAATCGCCATTTTGAATGGGAAAATGTCATTCACGTGAATCGCGTAGATCCGAAGAGTTTTTATTTGGGGGGGTCCAATCCAAAAACCCGGTGCTAATACGGCACTGGTGCCTTAACGACCGGAACGAATAGCAACTCGGATTTCGGTGCCTTATTTAGGTGCCACTTAAATGCCTGCACCTCTCTCTGATGCTCCGAAAAAGGACGTTAGAGGGAACTGAAATATCGCCGCACGGGACGCTAGTTAACACTACACATGACAGCAGCTAACGTTAACCTACCGTTAGCTAGTCAACACTACACCTGACAGCAGCTAACGTTAACCTTCCGTTAGCTAGTCAACACTACACTTAGCAGCAGGTAACGTTAGCCTACCGTTAGCTAGTCAACACTACACTTAGCAGCAGGTAACGTTAGCCTGCCGTTAGCTAGTCAACACTACACCTGACAGCAGCTAACGTTAGCCTAGCGTTAGCTAGCAGGTGGAGGAAACACGGTTAAAATGCTGACAGCTAAATGGTGTAAAAGTGTGTCTGTATTTCACTGGAGAGGATTCCAACAGCTGCCGTTGTCTGAAAAACAACACAGATGTTGCGTTCACTTGAAATTCGCCTCGCCATCCTCGTGCTGTATTCAAAGTTGTTGTAAAATACCATTTTCCCATCCAGTGGTTGTTTTGTCATTTAACAGGAATTTACTGGTGAAATAAGTTATTGTTATAAGTTATTGTTATTCCATTTTTAATAAATCATTTAATTTTGACCCTGTGGCCTTAGCAATACACAAGCAGTTCTTTAATGTCACCGAATGTTGTTTTGGGCTGTTTTTTTTTTTTTGTAGATCAACTTTTTATTGTTTTATATTTTTGAACAGACAAATACAATTGAACAAGATGCTCCTCGAGTCTCCAGAGGCTGGTTTTAGAACGTAAGAGACATCTCTTGTTTCTACAGTCAATAGAGAAGTCAGCTGGTCAAATCAGCTACAAACTATAGACATAAAATGATCCGTAATCCATTTTATTTCTATGTTACAAACTGTAAACTGGTCGAAATGGCAGAGTTTGAGACAGAGGCTCAACAAGCGCCCGCAAACACGTTAAGTGGTGGAGCGAGATAAGAGAGTGAGTGAAGGCTTGATGGTGTTTTTTGCCTCCAACGGCGCCTTCCAGGCAGCTAACCCTAACCTTAACCCTAAACGTAACCATTGCCGCGCTGCCTGGAAGGCGCCGTTGGGGGCAAAAAACACCGAACATCTGACTGAAGAGAGGGAGCGCCGAGGACAAAGCCGTGAATCGGAGAAATAAAACGTTTTCGCAATGCAACTGTAGCAAGCATCTCACTATCACTAACGTTATCCACATTCATATTTTAAGACGCTACAAATGATAAATCCAGCTACAAAAAGCCTGAAAGTCGGAAGTTAGAACGGATGTACAAAGAGTTGTTGCTGTGGATACACGGTATCGTCTCATTGGTGTAAACTGGCAGGTTTTCAGAAAGTTGCTAGTAGTTGAAAGTTTCAACTCATCTCGTCGCAAATCTTTGGTCTGAACTGGGCTTAACAAAAATCAGCAGGTTGCGTTTGGATCTGGTTATTAGTAGTAGGAGTACTCATCTCTAAACCATAAAGTCTAGTAGCCATTCTCAGGGATTTGTGGGATTTGTCCCTTCCTGTTGATTGATTCTTGGGCCACTCAAACAGACACATCTGTAAAATCTCTCAGGGTTTTTAAGTAGTTTCCTCGCGTCACCACAGTGGACTTGGTCTTGATCCCCAGACCGCATGGCACTGGGACGGGCTGCGTCAGGATCCAGAGTCACCTCCACTGCAAACCGATGGCTGCTCTTCAGCTCGGCCTTCCATCTTTCATGTTCTTCTTTGAGAACACGGAAATCAATTGTACTGAGGTCTAAAACAAGGTAGACACACAATTGTTATTATAGATTTAGATGTTCCAACTTCAAAAAGTAAAAGAAACCTCATGTTTTATGTTAGGTTTATACATTATAAGTTCAGAAGAGTTTATAATTGTTTAATTTCAAACTTAAAGGGACATTTTCAGAAAATGTGCTTATGTACTTTCTTGCAGAGAGTTTTACGAGGCAATCGGCCCACCTCGTATGTGTCTGTTAAATGTGACGCTACAACCAGCAGCTGCTTAGCATAGCATAAAGACGTATAAACGCAAAACAGTGTACCCCATAAACTGTATATAAAGACGATCCACTTCCGGCTGTACAAAAGTGAAGCCAAAATATCCCAGATACGGGCTCTGCCATCTTGTAAATTTGGAGCCAGAGTCTGCGCAGTGATTGGACGGTGGAGCCGCAGTATCGAAGTCCCACCCATACACCCTGCCAGACCAATCACGAGTCAATAATGATGCTTCGTCCCGTTTTTATAGCATCAAATATAGGGTTGGGTACGCTCACCTTTTTTTCCCCCCCAATACTGGTACCTGGAATTCGGTTCCGGTACCCAACGGTACCTTTTTTTTTCTCTGTAATAACGAAAAATAAATTTCAGTTGTAAAAATAATTCCAAACCTATGTATCCTATTTACTTAGAACATTTTGTTATTTATTTAAAACATTTTACACGCCACACAAAATAAAACCCCTCCCTCTCCCCTTCCCAAACTCGTCCCTACAGACTATTTTATATGAATATTAATTTCTTACACTGCACTGTATCTTTTTTCCTTGTATTTGTATCTTATTCTATTTTAGCCCGTTTTTATTTTCTATCTCTTTTTAAACTGCTCTTTAATGTGTTATTTAAAGTGTTTAGAATTGCCTTGTTGCTAAAATGTGCTATAGAAATAAAGTTGTCTTGCCCTACAACCTCAGTCGGTCAGTCAGTCGGTCAGACAGTCAGTAGGGCAAAGTGAATACAGCTGTCACATGTCACAGAGGAAGTCTAACGTTAGGCCATACTGCGTTCGCTTCACCATTATATACGCTGTTTGCATGACGTTTTGAAAAGTGTAACCACACAACCACTTCACCGGCATTGCCGTGACTTCACTGTGACTTTAACAAAGTCTACGTTGTTTCGCTCCGTCTGCACCACAGCTCTGTGTCGGGGCTTCGCTCTTTGTCAACATGCAGAGAGGACAGACGAGCTCAGGCTTATGCGCTCTTGGGTACCAAAAAATATTTGGCACAGTTTGATTTAAAGTGAATCGTCGGTAACTTAAAAAAAGTACCGAGTTCGGTACTCAACCCTAATCAAATAACTAATAAAAACGGATTCACTGATTAACAAATCATATCTTGTTTGTTTAATATGTTCAAAATCTGAAGCGCTGAAATGACAACTTGTGGTTTTCCAGGGGGCTAATAATCAGGACTATTTTTTTTGGCTGAGTTAGAACAAACTCTTTTTATATTAACCCAATTTGTCCGTTGGTTACATCTTTGCATTTGGACGCACCTGTCTTGAAACCTCCATCTGATTGTGGTGGTGCTGATGGTCTTCATGTTTTCAGATCTTCACCTTCCCCCAACTTACCTTTTGGATCCTGGGGTGAGTTTTGCAGACCCTGTACCAGATCATTCCTGCTGATCTTCTCTAAGACCGTCATGGTTTCCTTGACAGCTCCGGTGCCACCATACTTCTGTGCCATCAGATCCACTGTGTCCTGCCTGTCCGCCTTCTCCAGCTGAGCCGCCGAGATGTCATCCTGCTTTAGGAACCACTTGAATTTCTTGAATTCGTCGTCTTTTAATTCCTGCAGTGCTTTCCAGAGCTTCACTGAAGGTTTTGCCATTTTTTTTCCTCCCTGGTGAAAAATAAAATTGAGAAATTGAAACAGTTTTCTGTTATGGATAAAATGATCTAATGCAGATGTGAACAACTTGTGAATAATAATTAGGGCTGGGTATTGGCAAGAATCTGGCGATACAATACGTATGACGATAAATGGGTCACGATTCAATATATTGCAATATATTTCGATACTGTGCGTAAGGCAATATATTGGGATTTTTTTACTATAATAAGTATCATTTTAGAAAAACTAATATTTAAAAAAAGACATGATGTTCATAAAAGTTAAAGAAGTTTACTTTAGGTAAGCAATTCAGTACACAGAAAATCAAACTGCCAGTTTGGGATTGTGGTTCACAAGTTCTTAGTGAGCTAATGTTTATATGCTAAAGTAGGCCAAAGTTCAGCCATAGCTACATTGTTAGCTTCTAGCAAAAAGTCAGGCACTGCTAGGCGCTTGTTAGGCATGGCTAGGCACTGTTAGGCACTACTAGGCACTGCTAGGCAAGGACACTAGTGGTGTGTCTCAGCATAGCCATCTAGCGGTAGGGGGTTTAAACACAACATAAATGTGAACCACTGTCTTACATGAATATTTTTGCACGTAAAAAAATACCTAATTGTATGAAAATATAATAATTTTTTTAAAATAAATTTAAAAAAAAAATCGTTATTGCCTTTTTGATAATCGATATAATATTGCAAAATAAAATATCGCGATACTCAAGTGTATCGATTTTTTCTTACACCCCTAATAATAATAATAATATTAATAATAATAATGCTGATTCCACGACAGACAAGACTAGAAGAAGTACGCTCATCAAATTTACAGTAACCTCACAAATGTAAGAGCCACAGAGGAGCAAGTATTCACTTTGAAGTCCACCAGTTCCTAGGGATTTCTTCTGTTCTGTTTCAACAAGAAACCGTTTAATTCCACTCACCAAGCAGAATTCAAGACGAGTTCTCCAAATGTAGAAAAATTATCAATACAGTTGTGCTATTTAATCCAACTCTTGGTATATTATACTTAAAGTTGCCTTTGCGTATCCAAATTAAGTTTGTGATCTTTAGTCAAGGAGAGGTGGATGTTGTTCCTTGACTTCCTCTTGTTCCAGTAAATCTTCTGTCTTGAAAACCATAATTGCGTTCGTCACAAGCCACAACTCTTTTCTTTTACTGTTAATCTTTCCCGTCATGAAGCTCGGGTTACTCATTGAGTTGGACTCTACGTGAGAACACTCCCAAAGCATCAGACCAGCTCATGAAAATATATCTTTGTTGGGAGATGTAGCAAAATATACCTTCTTTCTAAACTTAGTAATTGTTCAGAGGCAAAACCTCTGAGTCACTCTAATGAAAGCAGCTTTCCCAACGTTCTTCGGCCTTCAAACAGCTGATCACATATTTTTTTTCAGGGTGAATTTTTGTATCTATTTTAATCCATATCAAACACCTGGACACAGGAACTGACGAGACGTCATGCTGAGTTACAAGACAAGTCGTCACATTTACATTTTGTTTTCAGCTCATTCTAGTTACAGTTTGTACTTTGTTAGTTTTGGCTGAAACAGGCGTCTCAAGAATCAATTTCCTTTCTTTAGCTGTGTTTATAGAGTGAGAAAGCGTGCAGATGACAGCGGGGATAAAGATCGTTCTGCAAGAATTGTCAGGGATGTTTTAAAACATTTCTTTCTGCTGTTAAAACTTCACTTCAACTTAAAGTAACATGAATGCCAGCTAACTGCAGGTCAAGTGTCAGCTGCAGTGCAGTGCAGTGTGAAAAGTGCACAACAGAGATCGGTCTGACTTCCCTCTTGCAGGGTTAAACATGAGGCTTCTCGTGATTAGTTTAGAAGGGGTTTACCACATATGACAGTGCATTGCCTTCCTGTTTCTGACACCTTGTCAGCAGTGTGAGGAGCCTGTATTTCCTGTGAAGCAAAGGCAAACTTTATGTGCATTAAATTTGCATAATTTTGCACATATGATTTTTTTTTTGGAAACTTTAGCTCATTTGAAGAGCAAACTTGGCCTCTGTAAACCGCATCACCGCACCTCTTATTAGTTAAACCTTTGGGTTGTATGTGAATAATGACTTTCGTCCCACAGCTTTGACTTCTATTGTAATGAAATGCCTTGAGAAATTTGTAGTGTCCCAGCTTAAGGCAGAGGTTGAGTGTTGGACACGTGGCAATTTGCCTATAAACATGAACGCGGTACAGAAGACGCCATCCTCTGCATTTCGCATCTTACTTCTAAACACCTTGAGGACACAAAAGCCTATTCTAGAATATTATTTATCGATTTCAGTTCAGCGTTTAATACTGTACAACCCTATCTGCTTTTAAAGAAACTGAATGATATGCATGTTAACCCTGCCCTGATCAAATGGTTTCACTCCTTTTTAACTAGCAGGACACAACCGGCACCGTCAGACACCGCCTACCAAGAGCCTGGGTCTGTCCCAGGTTTCTTCCAAAAAGGGAGTTTTTCCTCGCCACTGTTGCATTAGCCTCTGCTAATGATCGTTCTTGGGGGAAAACTGGAATTGTTGGGTATTTGTAAATTATAGTGTGGTCTAGACCGACTCTATCTGTAAAGTGTCTCGAGATAACTCTTGTTATGATTTGATACTATAAATAAATTGAAATTAAATTGAATTCAATGGCACGCTGTCAGAGGTCAAACATAGCAACACCGGGGTCCCACAAGGTTCTATGGGACCCCGGTGTTGCTATATATATATATATATATATATATATATATATATATATATATATATATATATAAATATAAATATAAATATAAATAAAACTTTGACCCCTAACATTTCAATTTCAAGTCATACTTTTGCACACTGATCAACTGCACTGAAGCTCATTTTATGTGAATGTATGTGTGTGTGAATGAATGTACTGCAACTCATTAAAGCCTAATGCAGACTGTTTAAAAGCCTCAATCAAAACCCATCTGTAATTCAGTTATTAAAGTCAATTTGTCTCCAAAAGATAAAACAAATCATCTAAAAATCCTTCCAATCACAGACATATTGCACATACACATAGCAAATGCTTTAGAAAAGGTTTGTCATCTCAACTAAACCTTCAAATATATATTTTTTTAAAGAAATTATCAATTATTTTATACCTCTTGAATGATATGTCAAATTTTAAAGCCTAATTTTAAAACTAAATTCTTCAAATCAATGAAACTATCATCTCTATTTTTTAATTTCAGTCAGCCAACCTGCCAACATTGTGGCAGTCTTAGGACTTACTGTAAGACTGTTTTCACTTAAAAAATGACACAAATTTAATTTTGGAAGAAAAGCTTTATTTGCAAAAATATTCAATGAATTTAATGAATTTCAATGAATGGCTTTAGTTTCAAAGCCAAACACCAGGCAAAATCTTACATCTTAATCTAATACATTACATTTAGTACATTTGATAACGTTGGGCTGTTAAAACTAGTTGGTCCACATAAATGAAATATCAGACTTGTAAAATGTGAATTCTGTTGTTAAATAATAATAAAAAAATCAATCAGTCAACTTAATTAATACACATTTACATCCACCTAAAAGTCTAAAAAAAATCAAATAAAAATATATTTCTCAATCAGTTTGAGCGTAGCCACTTTCAATTTATATTGGTACATATATATATATATATATATATATATATATATATATATATATATATACACATTTTATAATACACATTGATCATGTCAAAGTGGAGAATGTGTTGTGTTAGAATAGTAAAAGTAGTGAATGAATACAGCAAAAATAGAAACAAACGAATTAAGCATTAACAAAATTCACCAGAGACTGTTAGCGTATCAACCCTTAGTTGCATATTATTATATATATTATATATTATTATGGCGCTGATTGATTTTAACCCCGGTGGGCGTGGTTCTCGGAGTATGACGCAATGTGCTCTGTCTCTATACTGTATAGCCAGCTTTTCATTTGATAGAAGTGGCATGCGTACATGTGTGCTCATGTGTTAATAAAGTATAAGATACTAACAAACGTCAGACCTGTACCGCAAGTGCTTCAAAACTCCACTGGCTACTTTAAGGTGATACAAAGTAGACATTTATTATTCTCATAGTACTGTACGTTAGGCTTCTTGACCGTGATTCACAGCAACTCTGGCCAACTTCAAGCTAAGCAATCAACTAGAATAACTGAGAACACCAGTAAATACAAGTATGATTAATTGTTTACGAATGATTAACAGGACAAATGATCAAGGGGACAGTTTTCACCATTGTTATAAGTACAAGGACTAAAGTATGGAAGGAGTTTCTCAGTGAAGGAGCAGTCAATAAAGGCGTAGAGACGATCTGCAGCATCTACGTCATAAAAAGAAACCAGACCCTCCTCATAATCCACAAACACCCCCACCTTCTGAGGATGGTTCAGAGAGAGAGAGACCGGATTATCATCATTAGCTGTGTACTCCTCTCCATTCCTCATCCTTCATGGCAGTTCCACTAAAATAATGTACAAAAATGTAATCAGTGTATGCCTAGACACTGTGTAACACTGACTACCGCGGCAAGCTTAGTTTGGTGCATTGTAAGGCGAAAGTAAAGGCCTTGGCATGCAGACCCCCAGCTTTAGAAAAATACTTATGCTATGCGGAATGTAACCTTTCTGGGGGTGAAGGACCCAGACCTGGAGGTGTTGTGGAAGGTGATGTGACAGCAACTAGATCTAAGATGGGCTCACCTCTAAGCATAATGATAGAAACAAATTCTTGGATGGGCTAGGCTCAACCTGGGTAAAACCCATTTTTAACTTTACACAAGCGGCTCCATGATCACAGTGTCAGACCAGCTCCAAAAAGATAAAGAATCACACTGTGTACAGAATACAGTCAGGACTGGTTTTGTAATACTGTAGCATGGCAAAATGATATCAGCCTCTCTATCTAACATACTCTACTGTTTAAGTTTGGAATTGCCTGCCACAAAAGCTTGATCGGGTCCAGTCAGAGGTACCCTATACGCTACACTATATTTAGAATTATCTTTCATGCTGCTTTTAGGTTGTAGAAAGTCTTCTTTACAAATAGATGTTATTTCGTCTGAAGGGTTTACAAAAAAAAGGTTTTGTAAATGTTTTGAGCGACAGTTAAATAAGAATAGAAATCAGAAGTCATTGATAAAAGAAACTGGAAGCCTTAGCATCAAAATGTGTTCAGATTTAAATAGGAACAGGAACATAATCTCCACACCCTCTAATCTCTGATTAACTTCATTCAGCCCTTTTGCACTTTGCACTGCATGAACAAAAATAGCAGGTGGACCAAACAGTCCGTTCAACCAAGAACTATTGCTTTGCAAACCATAACTCTAGAATATGAGAAATATGTAGAACACCAATACATTGCAATAGAGAGTAAAGTTATTGTTGACCTTAATTATACATAAAATATATTTTACGAAAACTCAATTTCTAAATGACAATCAGTTTAATATTCAAAACACTGTCCAATTTTTATAACAAATACACAAACTTCTGCTGTTGCCACATATGACCCTTATACTTGCCTTACCTTATGAGTGTAATGTTAAGTGTAACCAAACGTACTCACCTGCTTATGCGGAAGATTCTGCTGTGTTATTTAGAAAAATATGAACAAGGTTAAACAGCTAACTGTGTCGCTGAATCACTTTGTCTTCATTTTCTCTACCGCTGCTTTTCAATGGTTGGTTCTCTCTGCTGGGTTCAAGTAATCTGCTTGAAAATGTAAATGTTTGACTATCAAACTTTATTGCCTGGAAACATTTTGTCTATTACCCCATATCTGGCAATACAATATTTATGACTGTGATTGTCAAGAAATTGAAAATGAAACTGTAATGCTGTTATGTGTTGCTATGGTTGCCAACAGGCACAACTCTTATAATACCCTGGTATAACGACACCACATTTTAAAAGCATGAATTGCACATTTGTGTAGCTTGCGTCCTGCTTATGCACCACCTGTCTATACTTTGTAGATCACATTGCACTTTTCTGCTTTTTTGCACTTCTGGTTGGACGCAAACTGCATTTCGTCGTTTTTGTACTTTGTAATGACAATAGAGTTGAATCTAATCTAATGTTTCAAAGTCCGGCCAACAGACAGTCCCTTATTTTTTTCATTACTCACATTCTTGAACATACTGTCTGTTGTAAGGGTCTTTTCCTGCTGTACCTTTTTGTAGACTAAATCTTTTTGGCTAGCTATTTTCTAACAGGATATTTTCATTCATAACCCCAGTAATTCTTGGCCAGTGACAATGATTGAGTCCTCGGGGCGGCTGTGGCCCACTAATTAAAAGGTTGGTGGGTTAATCTAGGGCTATAAGTATTCTACAGATTATTTCATTGATTAATTGAGAAATCAGATAAGAAATACTTTTGCTTTTATTAAAGAGCAATAGTAAATATACAAAAGAGAAAATAAGACAGGTCTCTTAAAATGAACAACAAACTCCATTAACTAGCCAGCTCTATGTCACCGCAGTGTGGGAGCTCCCTGCTCATCGGCCAGCGGGGGTCACCAGGTTTTGCGTCACTCGGCATCTCAACTAGCAATCATATTGATTCACAATAAATGCTAAGGTTAATGTTACCCTGTGTTTGATCCACTCCGTGGACTGGGAGTATATGCAACGAGTTTGCATCGATGATTTTCAGTAATCAAGTTAGGAATCGTTTTAACCGTAGTTCTTGTGAGTGGTCGCTAAGACTAGAAAAGCGCCATATAAATGCAGTTCATTTACAATAACGTAGTTGTAAATATTTAAATGTCTTGCCCTTGACCACAACATGACTCCCGTATAATTCCCAATAAGAAAACATGCTGAGGCAAATTCTACTTATTAAATTAACACCTGGAAAAGTGTTCATGACTCATTTTTTTACCAACTATTAACGCTAAAAACCAACATTTCTTCATGTCACAATTACCACTTTACTTTTCTGGATCAACAGAAATACATTTCCAGGATAATTGCATGACATCCTTCCGCTCTCTGTGTGTTGTCGTTCTCAAACTCTGTTCGCTACGTGGAAACAACCAGATAATTTGGATCTTGCAATAAGGCATGCCTGCTTGGTTCTTTTGAAGAATTATTGTAAAGACATACAAAGAATATGTTTACGGCATGTACTCTCTAACTGGGACGTTTTGTGACCGATTGGTGAGAATTTGCTATGGATCAAATACACACTGGTAAGAGCAAATTACGTTTAATTTACGTTCTCTTTTGCTTCAAAACTATTATAACCTTTTGTTCCATTTTCTTTCGCTCAAATGTTCCACAAAAACAAGTTCCTTCCCGAGACTATTTTGCAGAGCCACTGCTTCTGCGTCCGGAGCTAAGCGTCGCCCAAGACGATTGTGATTGGTTTAAGGAAGTGCCAACAACGCAGAGCGTTTTTTCTCTTATCCGAGAATGTATCTGTGGTGTAGCCTGACCTTTCTCTGTAGCGCTGTGGAGATAGAGCTGGCGATGTGAGACTATTTGATAATCAACACTAGCTTACCTGGAAAGTCAACAGACAAAGACAAGGAAGGGCTTCCACAGTTACTTTATTGTACCGTATTCATCATATGCACATACCAACTCTTTCCTCAGGAGAAATAGCTCTGCAGCAGGGAGAAGTGTCACCATCTAGTGGCACAAATGGGTACTACAACCAAACTCAATAAATTTCTGGACTGTTTCAAAGCATTTCCCTCATCTCATACATTGTTGTAACATCACTAATATCACAATTGATGAGTTTAAATTGTTATGTTTAATAAATTACAAAACCATTTTCAAGTGGATCATTGATCAAATCTAATCATCGTAATTGACAGGAGAAATGATCAGAGGGGTGGAGTTTTTACCATCATAATGACGACTGGGACTGAAGAATGGGTAGAGTTTCTCAGTGAAGGAACAGTCCGTAAAGCTGTGGATAAGGTCTGCAGAATCTACGTCATAAAAGGAGACTAAACCCTTCTCATAATCCACAAACACACCCACCTTCTTCGGGGGACTTTTTACACTGAGACAGGCAGCAAAAGCTTTGTACTTCTCACCTTCCCTTAAACATATAGTCCAGAAGCCATTCTCGGGGCTTGCTGAGATAGACCCCTTCCTGCCGATTGACTCTTTAACGACACCTAAATCCCAGGAAGTCTTCCCTTTAACCCAAACCTCGTAATAAAATCGTCCTGAGGAGAAATGATTCTTTCCCAAGACATTTAAAGCAGGATTAAACCTTTCTGGGTGGTCGGGGAGGATTTGTTCTACGTCACCACAGTAAACTTCTTTGCCATCGGTAGACAACATGAGGTAGGGATTTGCTGTATCAGGATCTAGAGTCACATCCTTTGCAAACTGCTGGACCCTGTTCAGCTTGGCCTTAGTAAACAATTTCTCCTTCTCTTGCGTAAATATTTCAACCAGCTGATTCACAGTGGTCCCCACAGATCCCCCATATGATGGTGGAGGGACGCTGATCTCTGCCCAGTTCTTGGTGGGTGGAATAGCATTCACAAAAGAGAAGCTTTGCAGGAAGTCAGGGTGGTCTTCGGTGCATGAGAGCTGCTCCACCTCAGCGAATCTCTTTTTCAGCTTAGAGATTTCCTGCTCCAGCTCTTGAATGAATGCTTCAGCCTGCTTCTGTGTCGTTTCCCGCTTTTCTTTAATTGCCTCGATGAGATCAGCCAGACTTCTCTCGACTGACTGCTGCAAAACAGTAAATGCCTGCACACTGTCTGCGATATGTCTGTCTGCAGATTTACTGCTGAACTTTGCTGAGCGATTGATTTCCAAGATCTTCATCTGTCTCTCCTGGATCATCAGCTTAATTTCAGCCTTCGTCTCCTCCAGCTTTGCCTTCTTTCTTCCATAATCAGTATTTACAGAAACAGAGTTATGGCTTTTGAGGTCTAAAACAAAGCAGAACACAAAAATATCTGGTCAGTCTTACAGAACAGCTCTCTGTTTTGTTTACTGTGTAAATTGTGTACTTGTGTAAATTGGTATTTTAATCAGTGGTGTCCCAATAAAGTTTCTTAGCCCTGATCTCGATTCAAGTCCTAATAACAGCTGTGAACTACTAAATTTGGCCCATTTTATTTTAAATTAGCTACTTATGAAATACTGAATGCTCTGGTTCTAAAAGTTCATAAGCTTCAATTATTGATGTTATACGAATGAAAGCCTAACTGGGAGAATGTGACAATTGAAATCGATGTGACACAATCCACTAGAGAGTAGACGTGTCACTCTGTTGGAGTTGGGACTACAAAAACACTCCCACCACTCTGCATCGTACAGTGGTTTTACAGAGTGGAGCTTCTTCCATCGAAATGAGCAAACAATCAGGATTGTGTTTTAATCAACTTTATTTCATCCGATAAGATCCATTAAAAAAATGTTGATGTTTAGGATGGGCTCGGGACATAATTTTAATTAAAGCTTGACATAATCTACAATATAATCATTTATGAGATGCATGTGAAACTTTTGTTTTTCAGATAATTAATATTTTTACCTTCCATCAACTTACCTTTCGGTCTTGAGCTGGTTTGTAACAAACACTGTGCCAGATCATTCCTGCTTATCTCCTTTAAAATCGTTATGGTTATCTCCAGAGCTCCAGGACCCTGATATTTTTGAACCATCAGATCCACCGTGTCCTGCCTGTCTGCCCCCTCCAGCCGGGCCACTGGGATAGCTGAGAATCCTTTAGGTATGTCGTCCTGCTTCAGTAACCACTTGAACTGCTTGAACTGTTCATCTGTCAGGTGCTCCAGTGTGTTCCAAAGATCACGTGTTGTCATTGTGGTTCTCTGGTGAAACAAAGAATACCCATAATTGTAGTTCTTTTGTAATTGGATGATCAAAAGCCCCTCTTTGACCAAATATTTCATGGATTGGCTTAAATTAGTCGCGTAAAAACTACTAAAATTAGGACCAACCCTAACATCACAGTTGCATTGAGTCACAGACTAAGGTGCATACAAGTCTGTTAATTCCAATAAGGGACAGTTGACTTTTGGTTTTCACACAGGAAAAAAACCCTGGTCTCCTAAGGGTCCTGTGTTTATTTGACCCATCCACCAACCCAACATGTGTCCTTAGACAGAATTTGGCGCTCTTATACTTTGTCACCTTGCTATAATTACTCACGGCAATTACTACAGCAACGCCTAACAAGAAACTATGGGTCATTATGGTCTGGAACTAAACTAGGAACCATTCCTGTTCAGACACGATAAAGAGTCATTGTGTGTTCTTTGTATTTACCGTGGCACACCTTGGATGTTTCAATGGATTCAATTCAGTTGATGAAAACCTGTCTCTAAAGAAGTGTCAAGCTGCTGTTGTATGTTTATTTATTTTGCATGGACAATGTTGAAGACTGTTTCTCTTGTTCACTCGCTAGCTTTTTCAATCGCCCTTGTTTCTCGCTTGTTGTCTGCTCATTTATTCCGGTTCTTCTGATAATTTGTCATCACCTGTATGCAAGGGCATAACTTTGGGTTCAACATTAGGGGGGGTTAAGATCTCCACTTTTGCCTTTGCCTGTATGTATATCACATGTAAAAAAAAACATGTCTGTCAGAGACATTACAGCAGTGGTTCTCAAACTTTTTTCAATAATGTACCCCGTTTGGATTGTTTCTTTAAGCCAAGTACCCCCTGACCAGCGCTAATCATTTTTGGTAGGGGAAAAAAAGTCTATATGAAGAGGAACAGTACAGATGGAAGAAAGAAGGAAGTAAGGCAAGAATAGGTCGAAAATAGTATCAAAAACTTTAAAGGTCCCATGGTATGAAAATTTCACTTTTTGAGTTTTTTTTAACATTAATATGCGTTCCCCCAGCCTGCCTATGGTCCCCCAGTGGCTAGAAATGGTGATAGGTGTAAACCGAGCCCTGGGTATCCTGCTCTGCCTTTGAGAAAATGAAAGCTCAGATGGGCCGATCTGGAATCTTCCCTTTATGACGTCATAAGGGGAAAGGTTACCTCCCCTTTCTCTGCTTTACCCGCCCAGAGAATTTGGCCCACCCATGAGAAAGAGAGAGACATCATGGCTTTCAAACGAGCAAAGTGGCAGTTGGTCAAGGCCACACCCCCACCCTCCACCTTGCCCCCCCCCCTCTCCTCCTCAATAGCATTTAAAGCTACAGACACAGAAATGGCACATCCTAAGGAAAGCTCATTGTGGGACTGGCTCTAGTGGCTGTAATTCTGCACCAAGGCTGAATTTCAGGAAAGAGACTTCAGATCCAGTATTAGGGGACCACTAAGGTCTATATAAAAGAGACTTCAGATACAGTATTAGGGGACCACTAAGGCCTATATAAAAGAGACTTCAGATACAGTATTAGAGGACCACTGAGGTCTATATAAAAGAGACTTCAGATACAGTATTAGGGACCACTGAGGTCTATATAAAAGAGACTTCAGATACAGTATTAGAGGACCACTAAGGCCTATATAAAAGAGACTTCAGATACAGTATTAGGGGACCACTAAGGCCTATATAAAAGAGACTTCGGATACAGTATTAGGGGACCACTAAGGCCTATATAAAAGAGACTTCAGATACAGTATTGGGGGACCACTAAGGTCTATATAAAAGAGACTTCAGATACAGTATTAGGGGACCACTAAGGCCTATATAAAAGAGACTTCAGATACAGTATTAGGGGACCACTAAGGCCTATATAAAAGAGACTCCAGATACAGTATTAGGGGACCACTAAGGCCTATATAAAAGAGACTTCAGATACAGTATTAGGGGACCACTAAGGTCTATATAAAAGAGACTTCAGATACAGTATTAAGGGACCACTAAGGTCTATATAAAAGAGACTTCAGATACAGTATTAGGGGACCACTAAGGCCTATATAAAAGAGACTTCCGATACAGTATTAGGGGACCACTAAGGTCTATATAAAAGAGACTTCAGATACAGTATTAGGGGACCACTAAGGCCTATATAAAAGAGACTTCAGATACAGTATTAAGGGACCACTAAGGTCTATATAAAAGCATCCATAGAGCACCATGTCATGAGACCTTTAAAAATAATGATATAACTTAGAAAAAAAGCGAAGCAGAGGAAGGAAGGAAGGCAAGAATACGCCCAAAGGCGACACAAATGTCACTTTTTTTGGTCGAAAAAAAAAGTCTACATAAAGAGGAACAATGTTCTGGACAACAGCCTTGTAACTATTAAACATTTTGTTAAATATCTCACGTACCCCCTGCAGTCCTCCAAAGTACCCCTAGGGGCACACTTACCCCCATTTGAGAAACACTGAATTACAGAATGTAAAAAAGGAACAGGCTTTTTGAAGAAAATGTATGTCCACATAATTCAACTAGTTGTCTTTACAAAACTGATTATTGCATTGAGATCATCATTGGATTAGACATTTGAGTGGAAGAAGTTTACGGCACCCTTCCAAATCATTAAATTATCGCTAAAAATGTGGGAGAAACTTATCATGCAGCCCTGACATTAGTTTGACAAATAAAACCCAGACAATACTACACAGCCTCATGTCTGAGAGCCATAAATCACTGTAGTTAAATGACAAAATATGTCTTCAGAGGGATACCAACTGCCTTTTGTTATTTTGATTCCCCAGTGCTCATGCAGTTTTGTTCCCAGACTGAATAAAAAGGACTCTTGATAGATTACAAAGCCTGAAATCCCTCTGGCCAGTTCTGACATGCTGGATCTCACCAGTGAAAATAGTTTTCTAACGAATATTCCTAATTCATACACCAGTGTGTTTTACACTGCTATGCTATCATTCATTCACACGTTTTTCCTGAAAATAATCTTACCTGTTACCTCGTCCAAATGAGATCACAGCGACTTTCTTTCTTCTTCTGACAGACAGACGTTGCTGCGGCTCCACCTTTCTTATCTGACTGCAGTCCAATCCTCAAACCTTCAAACTAATAGACATTAATTACATAATAGTGAGTGAGGATAGAGGGTTTTACCGTGTGTTCATGGGCATTGGAAAAACATTTTCCCAGTGAAAAAGTCACCATTCACGTCACTTCATGTTGGGAATCAGAGGTGGGAAACTGGGGCTAGATTTTGCTAACAGAGTTTCCCAGTTGGTGACGCGTTGTTGACAACTGACGTACAGAAACATGGCCGTCGATCGTTCAAATTCACGCATGCATGTAATATATTTTGCCTACGTCCACAATGTGCTATCGATTTAGGTTGTAGTCGTCCATTGGTTTCAACAGAGTAACTTGTAACAGTGTGCCTACTACTTGCTGCACATCCAAATAACACTAGCTAAGTATTAATAGCAGTAGCTGTATTGACGTACATAGGTCACACTGTCACTGAGAGAGAGAGAATACAGTGGTTTAACAATAGCAATAGGGAATGGATGGATGGGCTTACAAGACACCACAAATGCATACAGGTCAAGACCAGAGTACAGCATAGTACCACTTACAGAAAGGTTAAAGTACTGATTATTTACATGGAGTCTGGTGGATTTAGGATGCTTAAAGTACTGATTATTTAGATGGAGTCAAAGTCACTAAGTCAAGTAGGCATGTTTTCACACACCTGATGCTCTAGGCTACGGCCAACAGTTGGTGGCAGCCATGCAACAAGTTGTTATGCCAAACGCCAATATAACAGAAGAAGAAGAACACACATAGACAGTGAAGCACATTAACGCTGGCCGTCGGAAAAACAATGTAATCACGGGGGCGGTCCCTGATATTACCAGGTGGCATGAACGGACCATAATAGACATTACATAATAGTGAGTGAGGATAGAGGGTTATAGACCTTTTTCACGGCAGACATGTTGACATGTCATAGTAGGAAAAGCCCAGGTGTATTCAAAACCATTAATGATGGCTGTATTCCAGAGAGATAGATACTTACTTACTTACTTACTTACTTACTTACTTACTTACTTACTTTATTCATCCCGAAAGAAATCTTAGGATCCAGTAGCTAAGACAACCATAACGCAACAAACACATATACACACACATACATGAAAAGGTGCTATGGTAGACTTTGTGCAATGGTGATAGTGCACTTAGGAGAGGCCCTGGTATTGAGCATGCTGACTCACTGAAATAGCTCACTGGGACACTTGATGGAACTGAGCCATCATTAAGGTTATCAGTTTCAGCCGTGCTTTTCCTACTATGACAAGTCAACATGTCTGCTGTGAAAAAGGTCCAATGTAGTCAACTTAAACGCAAATCATTGTTAGTAAACTGAATAAAAACTACTTCCTTTTAAGAAAAAATGAAAGTGAAAGGATACTGCCTGGTTATTAAAAGTATCAACTGATTTTGATGAAATTGAACGGACTTGAGACTGCAGTTGCTTCACATCTGACACTGACTTAAACATTATGGTTTAATGTTCTACAACCATGAATGACTTGCCGTGGGCTGATAGATGATAGATACGTTGTGGTGAGACTAGGTGGGAGACTGGGCCAGGCTTCAGTTTAACTACTAGTAACTGTCCCAGATATTTTCTGTTAGATACACTAGGTGTATGAGTGCGGTTCAGCTTGAGTTTGTTTTAAAGTTGAACTGATCAGTGAGGATTTTATGTTTATCCCTTGTGTTGTCTTTCCATTGACCATGCAACTTTTATTTTTTTCTGGGTCAAAATTTCAAATAAAAACCTTTTTTGGTGACGTTTTTGTCACTTTATTTAAAAACTTGTCAGTTTTTTTAAATGTTTTTGTCGATTTTTCGAGTTTTTTCAAAAACTTTTGTCACGATTTTCCAAAGTTCTTTGATCTTTTTTTTTTTTTTCAAACGCTATAAAATTGAGTAACACTCCCAAATTCAATGAAAGTAGTGAACTGACCATTTATTTAACTTGTAAAGAGTAATGGTTGTATGGAACCATCAACGTTATGTTTTTGGACAATATGGTTGAAAGAAACCCACATTTCTGATATAAAAACCTTTTGAAAATGGGTCATATTTGACCCCGAGGACAACAGGAGGGTACTTTGTGTAGTTTCTTGATTAAGGTCTTATTTTAAAGAGTTGTTTCTTTGATATAAACAGCACTTACAGGGTATTTTTTTACGCAGTAGTTTGTGCACCTCATTTTGCTAATTCTTAAAGTCTTTTTCCTCACAAGCTAGGTCGTAACAATGTATATGTAGCTACAGACTTTACAGACATTATACCTAACCTGGCCCTAAAATAAAAATAAAAACAACTTTAAAATTAAATATACATACATAAACCTTTCTGAAAGTATCTGTCAACAAACTCAAATCAAAAGCAGATTTGTGCCCTTATCAAATCGCAAAAGACTGCGATTTAATCAAGTATAATAAGTATAATAAGTTGTTAAATAAGTCCAACTTTTAGTAAATAAAAGTATATCTCTCTCCCGCCGCTGTTAAGAAATAACAGAGTAACGTTTTACTTTTAATTTTAAATGAGCTACTTTTTACTTGAGTAGATTTTTATACCGGTAATTTTACTTGTACTTAAGTGAAAGTCTATCAAAGTAATAGTACTTTTACTTAAGTAGAATATTTTTGTACTCTTTCCACCTCTGTTTATATCTATGCTCTCTCTCCTTGGCAGCTTTTTTTAAATATATTTTTTTTATTATTATTATTATTATTGTATTTAGAATTCAATTTACAAATATTCAGTCATCACAGTCCGTAAACGTAAAACTCTACATAAATAAGTGCAAATAATATAATATGAAAATAAGTGACAGTAATAGTTTAAACAGAAATAAATAAAAAGATACATAAGTAATCTCCTTTGAGGCTTCTCTCAACTGGATCAGTGACAGCACGTCATCACTCGCGAAGTCATGGCAACCAACTTAACAGCAGTTGCTCCCCAAATGGGATGGCTTTTTAGCCATTTACCATGAAAACCCACGGATGTAGAAGTGAAAACGGTGCTCCCGCGGCTCCCATGGACTATGACAGCTGCAGTGTATCGGAAAACGGCGTTAAGGACACAGAATTTGAAGAATGTATTGTTTTATCATCAGGTGAGACAACAAGCTAACGTTAGCGAACTACGTGGCCTTTTGACTTCACTTCCCGCTGCAGGAAACGTGTTCACGCGACCCATTGCGTTCACGCGACTGTTAATATACGCGTATAATATGTGTGTTCACAAACGTTTTCCAGGTTAGTGGGGGATGCATACCGCTCAAAACAAAGCAAACTGGTACTAAAAGAAGAAAAAAAGAACTACACGCTGAATCAACATACCGTTAGGTAACGTTACTGTCGTTTTCAGCCGTTTCAGCATCTCTACCTTTCTTTCACGGTCTATATGACCTCAACACACTAACCAAAATAGTGCAAACAGAACTTCCGGTCGGATCAGACCAGTTTGACAATCGCCAGCTGGACAAAAAAAAAAAAAAAGAGTTGCATTTAGTTTAAAGTTGAGAATGAATCAGCTGGACTAGAGTCTCGAGGCTTACCAGAGTCAAATGTGATGTTGTGTAGAAAGCCCGAGCATCGTCCTCCTGTATGCGCGGGTCTGATCTCTGCAGCAGTGGAGCTCTCTGTTATAGAAGGAACATTAGCAAGTCAAAAAGAAAACCGGAGGGGTTGCTGATTGTGTTGTAGTTCCCAACCGCTGCCACTAGATGGCAACAACGAGTCATATTTTAAGCATTATCAGAAGATTCAGAATCACTTTATTGGCCAAGTATACTTACATACACCAGGAATTTGACTTCGGTAGGTCAACAGGGGGTCCGGGACCCCTAGGGGGTCCTCAGAGTCACTGCAGGGGGGCCTCCAAATTATTGTTAAAAGTCTTTACATGAATACAACATATTATCAGCAAATATAAATCCCCACTGATGATGGGCTTACTTGCCTATAGGTATCGTTGTCACTAAGGTATTCATCCACAGGGATGTCCCGATCAGGTTTTTCTGCCCTCGAGTCCGAGTCATTTGATTTTGAGTATCTACCGATACCGAGTCCCGATCCGATACTTCTATAATATATAAAAAAAGAATAAAGAAGAGCGAAAAAACAGATCCAGGATGTTCTTTATTTTTTATTTAATTCGCCTTATTTTAACATTCAACAACTCTGTTACCAAACAGAGCTCTTCCTCTTCTGTGAGGCAGCTCGAACAATCAAGTCATAACAGAAATTCTTCACTTTGGGACTTTAGAGCAACAGGAAATATAAAAAAAGTCTAATATAAAAACAAATAGCTCCTCAACTTAAAATACCCGGCAGGCATGTCAACAAATAACCAAATCAAAGAGCCTCAGTGTTTGCAGAGCCAGTAATGAGCTTTTAGGAGCTGCCCTCCTGACTCTTACTGTCTGCAGACATACTCGCGCTGTCCGCTTCAAGCTGCTTCCGTCTTCTACTTCGCCGGCTTTAACCAATAGCGTCTCTGCAACAAAGTGATGTCATGCTGCACGCGTTGCTGTTTCTGTGTGGAGTCCAAAGGGTCTAACTCTGTGCCACCGCATAACTATAGATGTGTTAAAAGATAATGAGAATATATATACATATATATCCGAGTCCTGATCGCGAGGTAACATCCGATTCCGATTGAGTCTGAACCCACGTGATCGGGCCCGATTTCCGATCACGTGATCGGATCTGGACATCCCTATTCATCCACAGATACAGTTAATCCCAAAATTCGGTTATTTTTTCTCTCCAAATGCTATAAAATTGAATAAAACACCCACATTCAATCATAGTGATCATATGCTTTACTTGTGAAGAGCATTGTAGGAACAATCCACGTTACTTTTCTGACTATTTCATTGAAAAACAAAACATTTCTGATGTAGAAACTTTTGAAAATGGGTCAAATTTGACCCGAGGACAATAGGAGGGTTAAGGGTACATTCACAGTCTGTGATTTGGTTAAAATGATCAAAGTGTCATGATTAACAATGCATTAGAGTTGAGGGAAACCCCAAATTGTTAAAATGCTAAAAGTCAGTTGTTTACCATTGTTTTTTCTTCATTTGTATCTGACCTTCCAGCCGGAGATCTTCTCTCTTCAGTTTGGGAGATCACATCTTCTCACTGTTTCAGGTATGTTATCATTATTTTATACTGAGAAAGACGAGATGAACTTTACATTAGATGTACTGTATATTCACACATAGGGCTGCACAAGTAATCGCAATTTCATCGAAATCGCAATATGGACTAGGGCAATATCCAAATCGCATGGGGGCGCAATATTTGTTAAAGGCAAAAATATGTCTCAAACCATTCTGAATTAAGTATTGCGGTGCTGCACAGACGTCCCAGCCAAGATATTGTATCCTACAGAATAAAGAAAACATCTTCTTTTGGTACAGATCCTCGCAAAAATCACCAAAAGGATCATTCCCTCCAACATCGTGCATTACATCGCAATATCAGTCATAATAATCGCAATTAGATATTTTCCTCACATCGTGCAGCCCTACTCATAAAAACATACGATGAGTCTTGTTATAAACCAAACTATCAATTAGCCACAACAAATGTGATGATGTGCTGCTTTCCTTTTGAATAATATGACTATGGGTAATAATGTCGAGGTTTGGACTGATGGTCGGACAAAACAAACATTGTGAAGGTGTCACTTTGACCTCTGGGTTATTGTGACACATTTAATTCTACTTTAACTACATGTTACTGATGATACTTACAGACTTTTACTTAAGGAACATTTTCAATGCAGGACTTTCACTGTAATGGAGTATTTCCACAGTGTGGTGTTAGTACTTTTACTTTTTTTTCATTTATACTCTTTATTGATCCCCAATGGGGAAATTACAATTCACACTCTGTTGTTATTACACACTACACACAGGCCTGAAATACACACACACACATGCTCAGGTCCTTTTACATGCACTAATGGAGAGATGTCAGAGTGAGGGGGCTGCGACTGCTGAACAGGCGCCCTGAGCGGTTCAGGGGGGTTCAGTGCCTTGCTCAAGGGCAACTTGGCACTTAAAGGTTAATAAGTAAGTAAGTAAGTATTTTGCAGCGGCACTGCAGGCTTTTCTCCGGTGCTTTTAGCACCACCCAAGACGATTGTGATTGGTTTAAAGAAATGCCAATAAACCAGAGCACATTTTCCTCCCATCCCAGAATGCTGTGTGGACTAGCCAGACCCTCCTCCCGTGTGCTTTGGAGGACGGTCTAAAATGGTTGTGGAGAGGCTTAAAGGGTTGATTATACTAATGAGTATAACATAAAAACAAGAACAGTTTGTCAAGATCAACACAAGCATACACATACACAAAATAAAGCAAAATAGCACCTGTTGCGAATTTTCTTGGAATTTCTGAGGAAGGAGAGAGGCTTTGGTCCAATGAAGTTTTAACAAAAGATTTAATTAAACAAAATGACATAAATGACATGACGAAAACAAGTTTAACGCTGCAGTGGACTGAAAAGATGCTCCTCCCTTGTGGAATCACATTAAAACAGTCCCAAACATTTCTCAGTTTCACAACTATATTCCTTTGGAGTTGTGGGCGGTTCCTTGGATGAAAACTCCCTCTATTGGTCCGTAGTCCCCCAAAAGGAGGACACAGATCAAATACGTTATCATTTATCATTCTATTCAAGAGATAAACATTTCTTTTGTTCTAATCTAGTCTCAAGACAGCAACGTTCGGCTCCAAAAGGCTCGGACAAAAGGTATCTTCCTGTGGGGACAATATGACCTCCTGTATGATAAATGACAGACATGATGTAATTAATCTTTAGAAGCTGTGGATGGTGTGAAACAGACAGATTTTGATTAGGTCTAATCAGTATTCATACAATCCTTTTCGCCCAGTTGCAGTGTACACCGAATACATCTAAACTAAAAGTACATTGTAATCAAAACATCAGCATTGTTTTAACTTTTTTTAAACTCAACACACCGCAGGTAAGAGGAAAAATGTTGTTTTGATTTTAGGGTGAACTGTCCCTTTAAGCCTCTTCACAGCCATTTGAACAATAAGGCGAAATATGATGCGTCGTTCTGCTAAAACAATGCTTTAAAGATCAAATGTTTTCACCTGACGAGAGAACTTTCCAGCGATTAGTCAACTAATCCATTGCTAGAAAAGCCAGCTATTTGGATAATCGATTAATCGTTAGTCTTTTTAAATGCAGAAATGGAGAAAAATGTTTTCAGCCTCTAAAATATATGGATATGTTCTGCTCTTTTCAATTTTAAATCATATTAACCTGAATATTTCGGGGTTTTGACTGACCAAACAAGACATTAAAAGATGTAATCTTGGACTTTGAGAAACCGCGAATGTCTATTTTCCGACATTTTTTTGGCCCAAATGATGAATCGAAAAAATTATCTGCAGATGAATCGCTCATGAAAATAATTGTTAGTTGCAGCCCTACTTTGGTAGTAAATGACAGAAGGATGCAAAGAAAGAAAGGAGCTTGTAGGGAAAGAATATACCGAGTGTAGGAGCCACATATTGTATGTTGTTTATGGTCTCATTTATATTATTTATTGATTATTATATTGTGCACTCATGTTGTAGGTGGTGGGCGTTTTCATCGCGGTTTGAGCGGAAGTGATAACATATTTGTTTGCTTCACCTGTTCACCTGGCTTTTTGGGGCTTTGACAGAGAGGGGGTGAGCCTGGAAGCAAACACTTTCTGTTGACCGCCACACTAACGCACTTATTTCGACTCCCGAAGTAACTTTACATTTGGTAACTGCAGTGCTAGTTGTATTTTACGTGCGGAGGAATAAATCATTACAATACAATCTCGAGTGCGTCACAGTGTGCTTATGCATCTCTGTGTTTAGTCCCTCGCGGCAGCACTTTGTTGGACCGCTTACAGCTGCAACACAGAGGAAAATCAGGTGTAGGAAAGAAAAGGAGGGGCACAGGGAAGGAAAGGAGGAAGTGAGAGGAAACCGGTAAAGCAGGCTGGTCTGTTTAGTAGCCTGAGGGAGTCTCTCTGCTGCTCTGTTGGAAACTTGTCTCTGCTGAAGAGAGTCGTGAGCAAGAAGCTGCTGAGAAGGAAGGAATCAAGAACAACCAAAGCCATGGCTGTGAATAAATGCATCAAATACCTTCTTTTCTTCTTCAACCTTCTTTTCTGGGTGAGTCTGGAAAACAAAACAGTCATTTAAGATATTCTTTACATCATTTTAAACTGCTTAACCCTTTACAGGTGATGTGTTAGACAAGTGGTCATATGACAAAGTAATGTTCCATGTTTAGATGACATTAATCTTGATTCTGAGTCTATCGGTCGTAGGTTTATTTGGTTTGTCATTGGAGGTGTTTCCTCACTTAAATTGGTTGAATTTTGTCTCAGTTTTGATGATTTGTTGCACAGTTTTTGGGTGTGTTCTACTGTACTGGTCCTGTAAACTGAGATGCAGCTTTCCATTGAAAAAGTGACCGATTATTATAGTTATTGACTGTTATTTTTTTTTTCTACCTTTTTTCAACAATTTTCAACTTGTTTTCAGGCATTTGTTAAAGTTGAGCTGTTTTTAATGTAGTCTTTTATATTTGAACTTTTACTTCTTTCTCCTTTTGTATTCATTTCTCATCCATCTATCTCATTGGATCTTTTTGATTTATTTATGTTTAGTTTATTTTTCAGTTGTTACTGTGTGGAAGTTTTTTCAGGGGTGACCAACGTCAATCTGTCACTTCTTTTTGTTTTCTCAGTCAACCGGTCAGAAGTGCCGAACAGGTTGTGTTCGTTATCTCTCTGCCTCTCCCTGGGGAACAAACATTTGCTCAGTTTCAGGGCGTGGCTCAGTTTCAGGGCATGGCGCAGGGCTCTGGCTCACATCATCACGTCTGGCATCCACAGCCTCACATTACTCCTCAGCCCTCCTTTACATTTTAACGTTTGCATGTAAACAAATGGAAGCGTTGCTTCACATTTTCACGTCCACAGTTGTTGCGCAACACAAACATGATGGTACTTGTTGTTTGAAGGATGTTGTAACAGTGCTGTAGAAAAGCACATATTCTCATTGTTATAAAAAGGTGGAGGTGTGGAACAAAAGGAGGAGCTATTATAAACCAACAACCGCTTAAAAGATCATCAATCAGATAACTATAGAGTTTTGGGAAGTGTTATACTTAAATTGAATTGTATTATTTTGGCGGGTATATTCTAGCAGTTTCCTCTTACTTTAAGTAAGAGTGGCGGCGCCCTCTATTGGCCGTAATAGTTATGCCGAGTAAAAAGCAGGAAGTAAGGTGAGGAAGTATAAAAGTGCCAAATGTCCTGGTAGCAAATTTACGAATCCTACTATGGCCACGCCCTTCAATCACTACTACTAGTCAGGCGTCCATGCTTATGCAAGGTAACGTAACCCAATTTGTACGTGTTCCCTGACCAATTGGCTAGTCTAACCTTAACCACTCGAGCTGCTATTGAAGGGCGGGTCTTGGCGTG
Source organism: Zingel zingel (assembly GCA_023566125.1). Lineage (NCBI taxonomy): Eukaryota > Metazoa > Chordata > Actinopteri > Perciformes > Percidae > Zingel > Zingel zingel. The sequence goes on along the minus strand of CM042331.1, from coordinate 29,306,142 downwards.
GCCATAGTAGCATTTGCACCATTATATTAGCCCTTGTATTAGCCTGGATGCCAGCCGAACTTAGCCCTGCCCACAACATTCGAGGTCGGGAATTCTGACTAGAATCTGAGTATGACGATGTCAGGCTACCCTTATATGAATCTTCTCGACAAAACTGCAACGACAACAAATTCTTTTTGAGTTTGAACATTCAGAATAGGTAGAAACACTTAACTAGCTTTTTGGACAACCCGGGCTGAATCTCAGTTCTCTTAAATTGCATCCCTGTTTCCTTCACTTCCCTTCCTCGCGTCTTAGTCCGTCCCACCGAGGAAGCACGGGAGATACATAGGAAAACATGCGACGAGAGAGGAAACGAGGAAATGTGTTTTTATAGGGATGAGACGTCCTTTCTTCTGATGCGTCACGTGAATTTGTCGGCTGTGTAGGCGGAGTTAGCAACGGCTTTCAGCTGCACGGCTTCCAGAAAGGCTGCTCTCTGTATCCTCGATCATAGCACCTCAGAGATCCATCCTCCATCCTAGCTCTCTTCGTCCTTCCTCGCTCCTCGGGGCAGCAATAAGAGCTTTGAGATGCCCTTCACAAAGGAACAAATCGGAACAACTTCAATTCAAACGAGGAGGGAGGAAATATCAAAGAGAACTGAGATCCAGCCCTAGTTTTGTTTGAAGCGCATTAAACACTTCCTGCTGGACACGGAGATGAACGTCCATCATCTCATCTGACTCTGAATAAGATGCCAAACATGGATTTTCCAAAATGTGGTCCTTCAAAACGGTTTTGATTAGTTTAGCTTTGCATTTAGCGTAGATATAAAGCATGGCTGTACAACTTTTAGATGAAGAGAGAAATTCTTCAGTTCTTAATGCCCAACCCTAGACATGGATGGAATTGCGAAATTGAGAATTTACAAAAGCTATAAGACAGATTCCATATGGGCCCTACATTAAGTCAGTGTCAAATAAAATACTGTACAACAACGTCTAAGTTTCCAACCGAGCCGCCCCACTGTAACTGTAGTTTAAAAAATGAGCAGTCTTCCCATTGGCTTAGGCCCGGTGGGCCTCCAGGCTTGCGGGAAACACTGCCCCTCTCTCTTTGCCCTTTGCACATTAGGATAAGAAATGGAATTGAACGACAGGCTGCAAAAACATGTTCCAAACTGTTCAGATTAGCTACAGCACATCCTTCTTGCTTATCTGCAAACATAAATAATTACACTTTTAGCTCTGTGTTTAAAATAAACCTCCCGCTGCCTGCTGAGGTTATTTCAGTGCTTCTCTCGGGTTCCCAGAAATGATGTTAAATCGATGTTAACTTGATTCTAACCACTCAGTGGACATGGTGGACATGATGTGTTTACCATTAGGTAATCACCATTAGGTGATGATGGGGCAGGCGTCTTATTTACTGTACAGTTTTTAACTCGTGGCTCTGCAGGAGTTTTGAGTTGCTAAGGGATGCCTCCCATCTGCTGAGGGAACCAAAACATGGAGGCCTTTTGTTGTTTAAAATCTATTTCTCTCCACTCATTTGCTCAAGTGCGTAATTGTGAATTGAGCTCTGTCATGTCAAACTCCATTGAATGCACAGCGGTGGTGTCGGTAAGGATCCAGAGAAACAAAAAAAAGTTACATTTCAGTTCAGTCTTTTTTCATCTTTTGACGGAGATATAAACAGAATTATTCAGACAACGGATGTTTGATTTACAGTTCATTCAACCTTATTTCATCCTTCGAGAGATCATTGAGGGGCAGCCCTCATTTTCAATGTCATCGAGTCAGATTACAAAGACAAAAACAGAACAACACAAAGTACAATCATAAGAAATGTACAAAGACAATAAAACATTAAGAATTGGAAAACGATTTGATAAATACACTTGGACAATAGGGGTGCAAAAGAAATTACAATTATGCAAAGCAGCTACAAGTAGAAGTTTGCAGGTTTAAAACCAGATTTGTAAATATTGAAAAGGTTAGTTGATTTTAAGAAAGTTCTGTAATTTGTTCGGGTGCACTAAACTAAAAGCAGTTTTTACAACTTCAGACCGAGCTGAAGAATGAGAATGAAATGATTCAAACTTCCTTTAAGTGGATGTTCCCACAGCGTGGCATGATGGGAGAATCCCGTTCTGAACTCGGAGGTCAAATTTGTTTTCCAGTCCTATGCGTGACAGTAAGCATGATCGGTTTACGTACAGTAAAGGCAATGAGTCTGTTACTATGCATTCGCCTGTTATTTCTGACAAGTTGATAAACCAAAAAGTATATACCTGAGTAAGTGAAACCCCAATCAACAAAACTGCTTAAAAAAATATTTAGATACCACCGTTAAAATCCCCGGGAGAGTCCGACACAGCCAAACTCTGGACGGTAAAACTGAGATTAGCGCTCCTATTCAAGTCTATGTTCTGCTTTTTCAACTGTTGTTTGGTAAATTGCTTTTAAACACAGTCAAAGACAATTTAAATTGCTATTTTTCCTCTCAGTTCTTATCATTTTGGTGCTGGTTTTCTTTTGGTGCTGCCTAGAACCTCTTTGGAGGGCGCGTCTGTGCAGTAAAAACCCTGCTTTGTTGGTAAAGGAAAAAAGCAGAGTCGTCCTCTCAGACGTATGACTGGACACTATCAAGCTTTGGAGGCAGGATATACAAACTCTTACCAGTAGTTTGTGTATATAACAGTATTCTTGGCTTTCACGCGTTTCTCTTGGCATCTTTAAGGCCTCTCGGTCCGTCCACTGTGGTGTCTGTGGCTCAACTCTTTGCAGAAAAACTGCCAGTTATCTGCAGCTCTGTCTCTGTACATTAACACCTGTCTGCAGAGTGCCGAGTGTGCATATACACGCCATGAATAATAGATGCTGTGGGGCCATTCCTGCACAGGATATAGATAATCTAAACACAAAGGAAATGTTTTATCTCTGCAGCAAAGCACAGTTGGACACTCTCTAAATACTGAGTGTATTCAGGTCAAGTTCGCAGTAAAGGACTGTTGCTTGATTTTACTTTCAGGAAGAAATTGAAAAATAACTTAGTCTTAGAAATTTGCATTCAAGCAAAACAGTTAGCAAAAATGTAGGGCTGTTCTCGATATAAAGAAAGTCTTAGTTGACTAACACTCAAATGATTTTGTCGACTAATTGATTAGACAGATCTGTAAAACAGAGTTTCTCCACGGACAAACTTTGCCTCTCTTTTTCCATAGCAGGAGTAAAAATAACTCCTCCTCAACATCTGTTGTGTTCTGGTTTCAGAATTAGAGAACAGCTAGATACCAATCAGGATGTCGGCTCTACAGTATGATTGTTTTCCTCGGCAACTATTAAGGTTTTTCCCAAATGATGTACAGATTTTTAGGCATTTTTGCCAAAAATTTTGAAAAAAATCTCCACAGGTGAGAATGCCCCTGAACACCCCCCCCCCCCCCCCCCCCCCAAGGTTTAGGCAGGGTGCGTGCGTGCCGTTATTGTGTAATGACAGCGTCTGATCTGACGGATTCACCACTAATCCAGTTGGTATGTCTGTTACACAATGACAGAGAAATAATTGGTGTGCAGCTCACAACAAGGTTACTGTAGTTTTAAAATGTTGTATTTGTTTTTATTTTATTTTAGTTTTGACTTAGTTTAGTTTTAGTTAGTTGTGTTTGTTTTAGTTTAGTTAATCAGTTTTTGAGAAATGTTTAGTTTTTATAAATTTTAATTTGTTTTTGTCATGCCCAGATAAAATATGTATATGTAGCTACATGTATATACATACATACACACAGATATGGTTGGAGAACAACTGTCACAGAGGAGTGAAGAAAAAAAAATTCCCACTTTCATAGATTAATCTTTGCAGCTCCGAGGGCGCGTTTGTTTTTCACACCTGTTGAGGTAATGTTACAGCTATGTTGCTCTGCAGGTTTAGCTTTAACTCTGCAGATGTTTTAGGTGATAACAAAAGTATCCACAACTCTGTCCGGAGGCTTTTCTGTTGAATGTTTGTGTGGTTCTTTGTGTCCCGCCTGGCAGCCACCTTTAAATGAAAACACCAGCTTTGTATGGCGGGGCTGTTTTTTTTCCAGTGATAAAACAGGTGACACAGTAGAGAAGCTGGAAACCACTCCTCTACTCTACAGTCTCATATCCTGTAATAGAAAGTCAAAGAAAACATGATTTATAAAGTCTTTATATGTTTTGTGTGCAAAAATCTTTATTTGTAACGTAACTAAAGCTGTCAGATACACGTAGTGAAGCAGAATTATGAAGTAGAAGAAAATGGAAATACTCAAATAATGTACAAGTACTTTAAATTTGCACTTAGGTGCAGTACATAATTTCATTCCACCACTGTTGAATTGTGTCTCATTTATCCTCACTTTTTCACAACTTTTTTAGGCGCTAAACGTGACGTAGCTTCGTTCGTTCTGTATGTTCCGTAAAGTTAATTTAAAAAGAACTTGCCGTTTACTTTTATTTTCAAGCGGGACTTCCTTGGTGAAAGTCCTGTGTTTAAAAATGAGTCGGAATTGCTGCTTGAACACACAACCTGTGGGAGGACGGTCTCCTTTAAACCTTCAATTAAATGAGGGTCGACGTCAGAAGCCCCGTGTGAGCAGACTGCTGGAGGCAGTGTTTCCACCAGCATGCTTCGTGTTTGTTGTTCAAACAACCTGCACTTCAGCACTGAAACTGTCTGTCCTACTAACCCCCCGAAACTCTGTTTGGTTCCCTTTGAAGCTGAATTTTAAAAGTGATGGACTCTTTTTATTAGTGACTCAAAGCTTAGATAGTTAATTGGGTTCAATGGAAGTAAGTGTGTGGATGTTTTGATCCTTGTTTTTTTTTTTTTTCAATGTGCCGAAAAGTAGTCAAAAGTAGCTTCTCTTTGTACAAGCAAACGGTTCCTGAAAATTATGTTTAATGTCGCTGAATAATGTGCAGATGATTAGGGTTCCGGTTAATATTCGTCGTCTTCTGCCGTGGTTCAAATTGCCGTGAGTTGGAATGATCTAGAAACACCAAACTTGGCCCAGAGACTGTCAATGATGTGCATTCGGTTCCCAAGAAACATGAGCCCATCGGCCACACGGTGGTGTTATAATTAATGATCAAAAGCCAAAGGCCACGCCCCTTGCCCCGTGAGTCTGATTGACTTAAAATTTCTCACACTTGTGCAGCTCAATGTGCTCTACAAAAAAGCCTCTTGGACCATAAAGGTCCGCCATGATGGATCGTTTGCTAATTTGCATAATGTGAAAAACAGTTAAACGAATAGACTTTGGTCAATTTTTTATTTATCAACACCAAAATTAGTATAGAGGCGTGCGGGGGTGAGATACTTATTTCTACTATAAATGAGCATTATTGTTCATAAAACATGGCCGCCGTCGATCAAAGGACTTCGTGAAGGGCGGGGCTTAGCAGGGGATTGTCCATAACTCAGGTTCTTCCACAGCAATCCTGCTTAAAATTGATGAAGACATCTGACACCATGACCTGAACGTACGTACCAAGTTCCCATAAAGCGGGGCAAAATTGTGGGCCTTATTGAAATGCTGCATCTATTGAAGTAATGAAACAGGTGTGTGCTTGGTTTCAAGACTTTTTCTATACAGCATTAAACCATCTGGAGTGAATTTTCAGCTCTGTAAAGACCGAAATCCGTTCAATGCTGCTTGCGGCTTTGACTTTTGGCGATTGAGCTAATTCCTGGGGGCTGCTGTAGCTCAGGTGGTCGAGCATTTACCTAAGGTGGGACAATCAGAAGGTCGGGTGTTCAATCCCAGGCTCTGCAGTCCGAGCTCAAAGTGTGAGAGTGAAACTTGCCTGTTATAAGTGAACGTGCTTTAAGTAGTTGTTAAGACTAGAAAAGCGCTATATAAATGCAGTACATTCTTCTGTTGGCCAAGAAAGGGTTTGAACCTGCGAGTCACCGCTTGCAGCTATATATTTGTTTGTTTTCTTTGTTGGTTGAAAGTTTTAGCTTTTTTAGCTAGCGGCATGGCTTAAAAGGATCATTCTGCTAAACATGTTACACCAGTGCTTCACCTTTCTGTCAGACAGCCCTTTTTACGACAGGGAACTGAAGCCGTTATCTCTGCTCTCTTCAAAGCCACCAGACTCCTTTGACAAAAGCGGTCATTTTACCTCGCAGAACACGGGAGTTGTTGCTCTACCGCTGCCTGTTTGTGTTATTGTATGACTCTGGTGAATCCAAACTAACCCTTTAAAACATCAAAATCACACAATATAATTTTAATAAAAGAAGCTTATCTGCATAATGAATACTTTTGATACTGGCCGTGTTAGTTTAAACAGACATTAGGTCTTCTACTGGAGCTGAAAACACTTGTGTGCACGGAGATCGCTTTTTGCTGAAAACTCTGCTCGAAAACCAAAACGTAGTAGCATAAATGGTATGTCTACTTCTACTGAAGTAAAAGATCTGAGTAGTTCTTCCACCTCTGCTGACTGCAAATATCAGCTGAAGGTTGTTGCTGATTGGTCAAAAAGAAAACTGTGGTTGCACTGGTTTCACTGGTCAGGTGTGTCCTCGGTAACTCAATAAAGTGAATAGAAGTTTAGTCCTGGATATTTATTCAGCCTTCCTGAATATGAAAAGAACTAAGTACAGGGTGCGGTGCCACTAGAGGTGTGGGGGTCATGGCCTCTTTTTGTTTGTCATGTCTGTTTCCGTTCATTCAGAAGTGGAATAAATCATCCATAAGTTTTCCTTAACTGTAGCCTTTTTATTATTTTTAGTGTTTATTTATAGCACAAAAATACCATTCAAAAATGTGAGACAAAGTGATTAACATTGTAAAGTAAATGGAAAGCTCAGAAATAAAGTGAAATAGAGAAGTTAAGTTAGGGAGTGCAACTTACTTCCTGAATTTTTATTTTTACTCACAAAAATAACAGAAGACATGCAAACACTAGATAAAAAGCCTTATTAAAAACACATCAGTGACAAAATGCTGCTGCTATTGATATGAGTGAACACAGATGTTCTGCTGTGAGCTCAGGCCGGAGCAGCGTGTTGCATTTCTGTATTTATCTTCATTAACGTCCATTTCATCGACATTAATCTGTAGTTAGCCGGGTTTGTCTCCATGGTAGCGCCGTGGTCTGGTTTCTGTTTTCCGGTTCTGTCTTCTCTCTGCCCACAGCTCTGAGGATGAAATATTGATGGTACATAATAGACTCTCAGGCAGGAGCTTGTTTGTGGCGGCTAATTGTGGCGGGTGTTGAATAAAACATGTCGCTCATCAGTCTTGAACCTCGCCCAGGAAGGAAATGGACTGAAGTCTCTCCGTGGGTTGGAACCTAAGTCTCTTTTTTTATTTTTTATTTTAAATCTCCTCGACCTTCGATAGAAGCGGAAGTCGTTCTGGCCCTCCTTCGTGAAGGCCGTCTCAAAGCTCTCATTCCTGCTCCGATGCTCGAGAATCGAGGAAAGGAGCTAGGATGGAGGATGGATCTCTGAAGAGCTATGATCGAGGATACACGAGAGCAGCCTTCCTGGAAGCCGTGCAGCTGAAAGCCGTTGATAACTCCGCCCGTACAGCTGACAAATTCACGTGATGCCTCAGAGGACAAGGACGTCTCAACTCTGTAAAGCAGGGGTCTCAACGTTTTATAAGCCAAAGACCCCTTAACTAAGAGAGACGGAGCAGGGACCCCCTACTACATATATTGTATAAAATTAAGTTGCATATTAAACTGAGCCTACAATAACATATAGGGCGGCCTACAGTATACAAGGTATACACACCTTTTTAATGCATAGAATACTAAGCTATTAAAATAATAATTGTTGGCATGATTTCATAAATCATGTTTTAATGTTAAACATACATGTGGATCAGTGAATCCTCAGTATTAACTATCTGTGGATGGCTACCTTACCTTTGGGCCAGTAGCCCACAGGTAATGTAGGTAGTCAATTTAATAAAAAAAAAATTCAAAATAGGCTATATTTGCCAATAATATTTCAGGTTAAGACATTTTAGTTTTCGCAAAAATTAACAATAATTTGATGGCCCCCATGCAGTAACTTGGAGCCCCCCCTAGGGGTCCCAGACCCCCTGTTGAAGATCTTCCTCGGTTGGGAGGAACTAAAGCCCCCGACACACCAACCCGACGGCTGACCGTCAGCAGAAAAGGCAGTGGCACTGATCAGTCGACGAACGCGTCACGTGGGTCTGGCTTCTCCAGCTGACCAATAATGGCGGCTTGTTCGAAATACGATCTCGTATTTTACAAAAATAGTTCACTGAAACGTGTTTCTGAAAACATTTAGCTAAATCTGTCTTCATTTCAGACCGACAAAGGTCAGTTTAAAAGATTTTCGTCAGATTTTGAGAGGCGTTAGTCACTCATCCCGCTCGCCATTTCCGGGTTAGCACTCCACCAATCAGATTGGTCATTGAGTCCGACTGCCCGCCCTCTGACCCAACAAGTCAGGTCGGCCAAAATGAAGGCCGACGGCTCCTCCGACGGACGACTGCACGGAACACACCGAACAGACTGGAGTCACCGACCTCGCCAGACTGTCCGACGGCCGATTATCAGGTTGGTGTGTCAGCACCTTAAGACGCGAGGAAACGAAGCAAGGGAAGGAAACGCGGATGCAGTTCAGCGATCTGAGACGTAGCCCATGTAGTCCTCAAAGATCCCCGACACTCGAGCGCCTGGGTATCTGACACTGAGGATCAGCTGCTCAATTATGAAAAACTAAATCTTTATCACGATTATATTGGTGATAAATAACATGTTTAACATGATTGCTCTACACAAGTCAACAGTAAAAACACCTAAAAATGTCCCTTCATACTTTTCCTGTTTGAACTTATTAAATTCCCCTTCAGAACTCGTGGTGGATGAATGGATTAGTTGTTTCGTCTCTAAAATGTCAGAAAATGGTGAAAAATGTGGATCAGTGTTTCCCAAATTCAGTTTACTGTCACAGAGGAGAGAAGAAACTAGAAAATATTCACATTTAAGAAGCTAGAATCACACAAGTTTTACTGTTTTTCGCATACAAATGACTCAAACCGATTCGATTATCAAAATATTTGGTGGTTAACTTACAGTAATAGTTGACAGCTAATTGATTGATCTTTGCAGCTCTAGAAATTACCTTTTGCATGTTGAAGAAACTAAAATCTACTTTCTCGAATTGCAGAAAGTGTCTCTTTTTGGGCTTAAAAAAAAAGAGCACATCATTCATCTTCGAGGGATCACAAATCATTGTGGAGTTTGAGCTGCTGCAGCAGGATCTTTCCACCTGATGGCGCCAGAGTCTCACCGATAAACGCTTGTTCCACATTCTGTATTAAATGTAATTTTTCTCTCTTTCTGCAGCTCAGTGGATGCCTCATCCTGGGCGTCTCCATCTACCTGAAAGTCAGCAAGGGTGGAAATCAGGTGAGACTCACTGTTTACTGACACCACATCCACACTCATGCAGATACATGTTTTTTATTCCTTCTTTGAACACCCTGATAGGCGTAGATTTCGTAGGGGGGTGCAAAGTGCTTAACATTAAAAACAGCATATCAATTAAAACAAAGCATGACGAGAAATAAGAAGGCAATAAAGACAACAGGATAATCAACAACAACAAACAGAACATACAAGTGTGACCATACAAATTCACACACACACATACACATATGTATATACAGTGAGGAAAATAAGTATTTGAACACCCTGCTATTTTGCAGGTTCTCCCACTTGGAAATCATGGAGGGGTCTGAAATTGCCATCGTAGGTGCATGTCCATTGTGAGAGACATAATCTAAAAACAAAAATCCAGAAATCACAATTATGATTTTTTAACTATTTATTTGTATGATACAGCTGCAAATAAGTATTTCAACACCTGTCTATCAGCTAGAATTCTGACCCTCAAAGACCTGTTAGTCTGCCTTTAAAATGTCCACCTCCACTCCATTTATTATCCTAAATTAGATGCACCTGTTTGAGGTAGTTAGCTGCATAAAGACACATGTCCACCCCATACAATCAGTAAGAATCCAACTACTAACATGGCCAAGACCAAAGAGCTGTCCAAAGACACTAGAGTCAAAATTGTACACCTCCACAAGGCTGGAAAGGGCTACAGGGAAATTGCCAAGCAGCTTGGTGAAAAAAGGTCCACTGTTGGAGCAATCATTAGAAAATGGAAGAAGCTAAACATGACTGTCAATCTCCCTCGGACTGGGGCTCTATGCAAGATCTCACCTCGTGGGGTCTCAATGATCCTAAGAAAGGTGAGAAATCAGCCCAGGACTACACGGGAGGAGCTGGTCAATGACCTGAAAAGAGCTGGGACCACCGTTTCCAAGGTTACTGTTGGTAATGCACTAAGACGTCATGGTTTGAAATCATGCATGGCACAGAAGGTTCCCCTGCTTAAACCAGCACATGTCAAGGCCCGTCTTAAGTTTGCCAATGACCATTTGGATGATCCAGAGGAGTCATGGGAGAAAGTCATGTGGTCAGATGAGACCAAAATAGAACTTTTTGGTCATAATTCCACTAACCGTGTTTGGAGGAAGAAGAATGATGAGTACCATCCCAAGAACACCATCCCTACTGTGAAGCATGGGGGTGGTAGCATCATGCTTTGGGGGTGTTTTTCTGCACATGGGACAGGGCGACTGCACTGTATTAAGGAGAGGATGACCGGGGCCATGTATTGCGAGATTTTGGGGAACAACCTCCTTCCCTCAGTTAGAGCATTGAAGATGGGTCGAGGCTGGGTCTTCCAACATGACAATGACCCGAAGCACACAGCCAGGATAACCAAGGAGTGGCTCTGTAAGAAGCATATCAAGGTTCTGGCGTGGCCTAGCCAGTCTCCAGACCTAAACCCAATAGAGAATCTTTGGAGGGAGCTCAAACTCCGTGTTTCTCAGCGACAGCCCAGAAACCTGACTGATCTAGAGAAGATCTGTGTGGAGGAGTGGGCCAAACTCCCTCCTGCAGTGTGTGCAAACCTGGTGAAAAACTACAGGAAACGTTTGACCTCTGTAATTGCAAACAAAGGATACTGTACCAAATATTAACATTGATTTTCTCAGGTGTTGAAATACTTATTTGCAGCTGTATCATACAAATAAATAGTTAAAAAATCATACATTGTGATTTCTGGATTTTTTTTTTTAGATTATGTCTCTCACAGTGGACATGCACCTACGATGACAATTTCAAACCCCTCCATGATTTCCAAGTGGGAGAACCTGCAAAATAGCAGGGTGTTCAAATACTTATTTTCCTCACTGTATTTGTATTCATGTATTCCTCCGAATGATTTGCATAAGTGACAGGAAGATGTTTGTTAAATAAGTAATTTTGTGTCTTGTAATCCCATGTGGGATGGGCCAAAATGGTTGGCATGACACAGAAATAAAACATAACTAACTAACTACACACACACACTTTGGTGCAAACGTGTTTGCTTTTAAAGTGCTTTATGAATGTAAGAAATGAAAACTGTCCCCCACCAGATCACCAATAACTCTCTCCCCGGCGTGGACCTGCTGATCGCCATCGGCGTGATCATCATGGTTCTGGGCTTCCTGGGCTGCTGCGGAGCCATCCGAGAGAACCGCTGCTTGCTGCTGCTGGTGACGACCATTTAGATTATTTGTTTTTACATTATTTTATTTGGATATTTTCTGACTGAAATCAGGATTATTTCATAGAAAGAAAGCCTCAGCAAAGGCACCAGTGGACAAAAAATTGTGTTTGCTGGGCACACAAGTTTCACACAAGAGAGCTGTTTTCTGTTTTTCTGAATAAACGGGATAGTAAACGTAATTCTCATATTCACATAATTACATCCTTATAAAATCAACCCCGGTTTCCTTTTCCTCCTCCTCTTCCCTCAGTTCTTCATCAGCCTTCTCATCATCTTCATCCTCCTGGTGGCTGCGGGCATCCTGGGAGCTGTGGGGGAGAAGAAGGTAAAACAGGACGTGGAGCCGTCCTCATGTCACCTCCAGTTTTGTACGTGTGTTTGGAGCATCAGACTTTATGTGTACTTATTAATTTGTGTTTCTTTTGCGTGCAGGTGAATGACTTGGTGAATGAGAGTCTGTCAAAACTCACCCCACTGTCATCACAACCGGCTAAAGTGCAGGCAGACCTGGAGGAACTGCAGCAGGAGGTATAAACACGCACACGCATGCACACACACGCACGCAGGTACACATACATACACAGACGGACACACACACACACACAGACATACACACTAGAGCTGTCAAGCTTCCTCTATAATACCATTTTGAATGCTCAAATGCAGCCTGTTATAAATATGTACTACACTACTCAGGCTTATGCATTGTCAATGCCACTATAAGCATGTGGTTGTTGTTACACGTTCTGTCAACTAGAGGGACGCCGCTCTCTGTTTACATTATTTTCCACCACGCACACAGCGACAAACACAAATCAACAGAGAACATGACATCATGTTAGAAAGCACAGCCGAAACCATTTGTCATAAACTAGCTAAGTAATAATAGTGTTAGCCACGATGCTAACGGCATTGATAACTAAGCCAAACGGTAATACCACTACTATTTTAGTGATCTTGCAGATTGTCACGTTACTGAGAATACAGCTGTTAGAAGGTAATATATGAAGTCGAAGCTAACTATAGCTGTCTCCATGAAGCTCCCATCTAAGCTCCTATAACTAGCGACGCAGTTAGGAAACCAGAACGAGCTAACTATTGATAATATAAGCATTTTGGCTCGGTGGATGATGATGTTAAAGTCATCCATCCATCTTCGTCTGCTTATCCGGTGTCGGGTTGCGGGGGTAGCAGCTCCAGCAGGGGACCCCAAACTTCCCGTTCCCGAGCCACATTAACCAGCTCCGACTGGGGGATCCCGAGGCGTTCCCAGGCCAGGTTGGAGATATAATCCCTCCACTTAGTCCTGGGTCTTCCCCGAGGCCTCCTCCCAGCTGAACGTGCCTGGAACACCTTCCTAGGGAGGCGCCCAGGGGGCATCCTTACAAGATGCCCGAACCACCTCAACTGGCTCCTTTCGACGCAAAGGAGCAGTCGCTCTACTCCGAGCTCCTCACGGATGACTGAGCTTCTCACCCTAACTCTAAGGGAGACGCCAGCGACCCTCCTGAGGATGTTAAAGTCATGTTAAAACTATTTCCCATCCTTCTTCCGATTTCCAGCCGCAGCCTGTCATTCCCACCATACTAACGTTACTCAGTACGTAACGTTAACGTTAGCTCCGTGATCTAAAGATGATCTAAGATCACAATGCCTTGTGTTTCTCTTTCCCGCTAACGCATTGTTCATCAGAAGTGACATGACAAAAGCATTTTGTTTTCACATGCGGGTAGCTATAGGCCAAGGTGAGAGGAGGGAGATTAGCTAACGTTAGCCACCATATTTATGAAAAAAATCACATTTCAAATAGTAATTTCAGCATTCGAATAGTATTAATTTTTTTACTATTCGACTTTCGGAATTCGTTCCAACAGCCCTAATACACAGACAGACACACGCACGCACACACACAGACACACACATGCACGCACGCACACACAGGCACAAAGGCGCACACACAGACACAGATATACACACACATGCACACACACACACACACGCACACAGACATACACACACATGCACACACACACACACACACACGCACACAGACATACACACACAGAAAGACACACAAACAGACGTACGCACACACAGACACATACACATAGACACAGATATACACACACATGCACACACACACACACACACACACGCACACAGACATACACACACATGCACACACACACACACACACGCACACAGACATACACACACAGAAAGACACACAAACAGACGTACGCACACACAGACACATACACACAGACACAGATATACACACACATGCACACACACACACACACACACACACACACGCACACAGACATACACACACATGCACACACACACACACACACGCACACAGACATACACACACAGAAAGACACACAGACGTACGCACACACAGACACATACACATAGACACAGACACACACACACACACACACACACACACACACACAGTTGGTGTCAGAGAGTAAAACTTTAATACATATCCTCAAAATCTTGTTTGTTGTTCAATATATATATATATATATATATATATATATATATAATGTTTTTTCTTCAGTTGGAGTTATTAAAAGTGATGAGACTAATAATTAGCAGGTAGAAAATACAAATATTATTTAATTATTTTGAGGGAACATCTCAGCAATTTGTAAGAATCGTTTATCAAAATCACAATTCCTACATTAGCTATTTATGTTTTAAACACATTATTCAATCACTTCCTTCCCAAATACAATCAGCTTAGATGACAACTCATTCTCAAAGACCAGAATAACAACAATTCTACCAGTGGTATTGTCTAATGTATTGTAGTGGTGGGTACACTGTACTGTATATGGGCCAGAATGGGCCTTTTGGGGGGGGGGCATTTCATCGTAGGGGGGTCTGGGTGTCCTCCCCCAGGGAAGTCTTGAGCATCAACCCCTTCATTTCCTGTATTCTGACATACTTTAATGCACCAATTTGTGGTGGAAATCCCTTTATTTAGCCTATGTGAAGAAAAACACCGATGACAATTCTAAATATATCAAAATTATAAACCAAAGTATGTTGTTGTGTGTCACTGGGCATTTTTAAGTGGGTATATGGAAATCCTGGAGCTTTCTTAGTGGGTATGCAGTACTGCGTATACCTGCGTATCACGTAGACTACACCATTAATTCTAACTTACTTCCAAAAAGTAATTTAATTTATCATTTATGCATTTGATTTTTGAAACCTGCGTTGTGGGTGGAGAGCCGCTAGAGGCCACTACGGTTCCCTCACAGACACTGGGAGCATTTCAGTATTGGATCAGTCTGCAGCCAATCAGGAGGGAGAACTCTACGAGGCTCTGGATTGTAATGACTTTGTTTGTCATATTTGTGATTTTATTGACAAAATGCATTATACAAAGAATCAGGTAAACAGCAATAGCACATATACATCAAGACTAATTCTTACAAAAAGATATTATGAATAAAAAATTAATGAATGAAAAATTAAACTAATAATAATAATAATAACACAAAACAGACAAAATAACACAAACAATAAAATAACAGCTACAATACATAGAAATATAGATAAAGAACACCAAATAAAACCACAAATATATTCCATTTCCTGTCATATGTTATGGAGAAGTGCAACAGATCCTCACTGGAACCAGAGAATATTTGGTATTTTTGCTTTAAACATGATTGAAACAATGAATAGCAGCTCTGAAAAGAAACAAAGCACCAGTGTGGCATTAGTTTGTGTTCAGCCAGCTCTGGATAAACTGTTCACTGTTCAGAGGAACTGTAGACATTGTTGGGCCGTTAATGAGCCAACAGCTGACCCTCACAGCGTTGTTGTGTTTTCCTTCCAGTTGCAGTGTTGTGGTCTGTTGAAGGGACCGTCCGACTGGGCTGTAGTTCCTGCCTCCTGCCGCTGCAACGCCACCATAACAGACTGCAAGTCCTCCCCCGTCTACACCACGGTGAGACCACAACACAATGTTCTCCACAGATTTAGACATTTAATCAAAGTGTAATCTGGATTAAGGCATGGTTACCCGACAGATATTTCAATTCAATTCAATTTTATTTATAGTGTCCAATCATAACAGGAATTATCTCAGGACACTTTACAGATAGAGTGTAGGTGTAGACCACACTCTGTAATTTTCAAGGACCCAACAATTACAGTGATTCCCCCAAGAGCATGCATGAATGTGTAAGTGCGACAGTGGCGAGGAAAAACTCCCTTTTAGGAAGAAACCTCGGACAGACCCAGGCTCTTGGTAGGCGGTGTCTGACCGGACAGACCCAGGCTCTTGGTAGGTGGTGTCTGACCGGACAGACCCAGGCTCTTGGTAGGTGGTGTCCGACGGGACAGACCCAGGCTCTTGGTAGGCGGTGTCTGACCGGACAGACCCAGGCTCTTGGTAGGTGGTGTCTGACCGGACAGACCCAGGCTCTTGGTAGGTGGTGTCCGACGGGACAGACCCAGGCTCTTGGTAGGTGGTGTCCGACGGGACAGACCCAGGCTCTTGGTAGGTGGTGTCTGACCGGACAGACCCAGGCTCTTGGTAGGCGGTGTCTGACGGGACAGACCCAGGCTCTTGGTAGGCGGTGTCTGACGGGACAGACCCAGGCTCTTGGTAGGCGGTGTCTGACAATGCCGGTTGGGGGTTAAAAAAGTCACAATTAAATAATGACTAGAGTAGTTGTAATAGTTCATGGAGTTGTAGAGCACAGCAGGGCGTAACAGGGCGTGGCAGGGCGTTGGCCGGACATAGCAAGTCGACGCCGGGCATTGCAGGGTGTAATGGGGCACAGCAGGTCGTAGGGCAGGACCACGGCGACAGCTGCCACCATGATGTAGGTGCCATCATGATCCAAGATGATGGTGCTGGGGGGACAAAGAACATACGGACTCCGGGGAAGCTCCCTGGAGCTAGGTTAATAACAAGCATTTCTGGAACATGAATACACACAGATGGAAAGAGAGAGGAGAGAGGAGCTCAGTGTGTCAAAGGAGGTGCCCCGGTAGTCTAGAACTATAACCACATAGGGAGGCTGTGTTCGACGATTGTGGCTACACACCTTCCCCCGCCGGTCTAGGTTAACGCTGCGACACCTTACTCCCTAAGTATCCGTGAGCTTTCTACGGGGAGAAGCAGTGATAGGATGGGGGTGCGCCATATTTAGAAATTGTCGAGTTTGGGTCGGGTTCGGTCACATCATCGCGATAAGGCATTTGTTGTAAAATGGTGCTGCGGCTCCTTTAAGAGAGCTCAGTGTGTGTGTAAAGTGGGCAGAAGAGAGATAGAGAAAAAGGAAGCAGACGTGTAGATGTGACCGGAGCAGAGTTGGTGGAATAAGTTTAACTTTTGCAGCCAACAGTGTGTGCGGTGTCCGAGATAAAGCCCAGACTGAAAGCCAAGTTCATTCATCGTCTCACCAGAAACGGAATATAACCCTAACGGGATATAACCCTAACGTTATATAACGTCGGCCCTGGAGGTAGCGAGTCTCCCTGGTTTTCTGATCACGGTCGGAAACGAAGCAATCAGGAGAGGTTAACACGTTGAACATTTTAAATTAAACAGCTGATTAACGTGCGCTTGTTGCCCCGTGTGCGCTGATGACCTCATCTGTTGACATTTCTGAATGCCTTCCTACAGCTGCTTAATAAAAGCTTTCCACACAAACAAACATAGGCTACATGTGTCATTAGTATGAGAAAAAAAAATTATTTTAACTGTATCGGGCTCGGGTCGGGCTCGGACAGAAAAATTCGGCCCAATCCGGACTCTAGTCTGGATCGACGACAGGTCATTTCCAGGATAATCGCCGGATGTTCTGCTCTCTGCATGTGGCCGTTGTCTTAACTCCGTTCACTTCCGGAAACCACAACAAACTTTCGAGCTAGTGAGCTACACGGTGAAAATGTAAATTTTGAAAATTTGGATGGTGTAACACGGCAGATCTGCTTGGTTTTTTCGGGGAATGATTGTAAAGATTTACAAAGAATATATGTACGTAATCTCCTCTCTAACTGGGAGGTTTTGGGATTGATTGGTGGGATTGCTGTGGACGAAGTTCACACGGAGATACACTGGTAAGAGCCAATGAGGTTTAACCATGTATCAGCTGATTTAAATAACTCACGGTACTGTATTGTGTCAACAGTTAACATTTAATATTGTATATGGCGTTTTCTTTTGCGGGGTGCAAATGTTCCACCAAAACAAGTTCCTTCCTGAGATTATTTCAGAGCCACCGTCGCTGCGTCCGGAGCTTAGCGCCGCCCAAGACAACTGTGATTGGTTTAACATCCCTGAATGTATGTGTGGTGTATCCAGACCGTACTCCACAGCACTGTGGAGAATGAGCTGGCAGATGCACGATTAATATTAATGTCATTACAATAATGTCCTGGTCTCATCCTGCAGCCCTGCTCCACCAAAATCATCAGTTTGATACAGAGCAACTTGACCGTGGTGCTGGGCATCGCCTTTGGAATCGCCATCCTGCTGGTTAGCACACACACACACACACACACACACACACACACACACACACACACACACACACACACACACAAACACACACCACACACAACACACACACACACACACACACACCACACACACACACACACTCACACTCCACACGTACCACACACACACACACACACACACACACACACTCCACACGCACCACACACACACACACACACACACCACACACAACACACACACACACACACACACACCACACACACACACACACTCACACTCCACACGTACCACACACCACACACACACACACACACACACACACACACACACACAAACAAACATACACACACACACACACACACACACAAACACACACCACACCACACACACACACACACAAACAAACATACACACACACACACCACACAAACACTCACACACACCACACACACACAAACAAACATACACACACACACACACAAACACACACCACACAAACACACACACACACAAACGCACGCACACACACCACACCACACACACACACACACACACACACTTACACTCCACACACACCCTCACCACACACACACAAACACACACACACACACACACTCGCACGCACTCAAACACACACTATCACACACACACTATCACACACACACACACACACTACCACACACACACACACACACACACACTACCACACACACACACACACAGAAACATTTGTAAAAATAGTTTTTTTCTCTTTCTGCAGATTTTCGGCATGGTCTTCTCCATGATTCTCTACTGTCAGATTGGCAGAAAGGACGCCGCCGCTTCCACTGCCTGAACAGCCTCACATGGCCACGCCCACTCGCTGCCTGGCAACAGCCAACCAGCATAGTGCAAATTACCCATTTAACACTTAACCTCAGTGCTAATGTAACTTAACCTGTGCTTTTACTGTGGAGGAACACGCTGATATTTTGGTTGAAATATGTCGTTAATACAGTTAATACACATGTGGTGTGTAATGTATGGAGTCTCAATCGCGACAAAAGTTCAATATATAAATAAATAAAATATATTTTGAGCAAACATGAGAATTTCTGCATGTTAAAAGGTGTTAAATTAACCAATAAGATATTGGGGGAGTGAAATAAATGGGGTTTAAAATTAACTGAATAAATAAAAATGTTTGGTTCTTTTAAACAAATGAGTTTCTACCTAAAATATCAGTGTGTTCCTCCTTTAACCTTACAGCAAACCTGTGATAACTATCACTTTAAAGAGATTATTATTATTATTTTTTTACCAAGATCAAAATCCAAACATTAGTCTTTCTTTCCGTTCACACTGTGTCCTCAAAGAACAAAATCTAGAAACATTGTCAAAGTAATTTGTGTTGTCGTGGGCTTATTTCGATGGAAGCCAATTACCGCCAAAAACAAATCAATAAGTACACGGTTAGGTATGGTATCTGTATGATTTATACATAAGTCAATATTATGACATCTTCTCATAATTATGATACATTCTTGAAAAATGTTACTTACATACTCGTAAATCTAAAATTAAATTTTTTTTTTCTCGAACATTGTATTAATATAGTTGTTTTTTTGCTCTATTCTGTATGTAAACTGTCAACTCAGGTTACGTGAAAGTTGCTTGAAGTAATTTGTTTTTTAAAGTACTGAATCATAGTTTTCTTACGATTTCTGCAGTGCCGTATTCTGTTGTTTAATTTGTATCGGATGAAGGAATGGGCTTCCATAGCTTTATGTCCAGAAATATTCTGCTATAGCTCTCTGTCGCCATCTGCTGCCATTTCTGATAAATGTTCCAAAATAATCCTCATGAAGTTAAAGTTGTGGTGTGTTCCTGTGTAGAACTCCAGAAACCTTTCAGAAATACAAGAAATAATTAAATAATATTGCCATTATAAAGCCTTATCTTGCATATATATATTCAACCACATTGTTATATAACTGTTTAACTTTTAATCGTATTATAAAAGTGAAAGTGGTTTAATATTGTGGAACAGACTTCTTTACCTGTTCACGCTGAATCTTGTTGCTGTCGTATTTGTAATTTTTACGGGCACTGTCTGAAAACAGTTTTTATTTGTTACTTTTTGTCCCTAAACTGAGTTTAGTTTGAGGACAACATCAAGTGTCATACTGTCCTGCTGAAGAAGGGAAATAAAAACTACAATGAATTAAAATAACACAAATCTCAAGGATCACATCGTTATTCGCAAGTACATTTAAATACTTAAGTACTACATTATAATTTATAGTTTCCCATTCATGATTATGACTTATGACATATTTATGATGTAGTATGGTATGACATAAAGAGGTTTCATAGTCTAAAAGAAAGTATACTTAAAGAACAAATGAAAGAGAAGATAGATAATAATCAATAATCAAAATACCTGATTATTTCAGACGTTTTAAGAAGGTAGTACTAGTACTGTATGTTAGCACACACATCTGTAAATATAAACTTATTTTGGGCCAATAAAACCTTTACATTAGCTGCTACAATGTCATCAGAAAATGTAACGTAATGTAGTTTGCTGTCTTCCTTAATTCTCATTTCCCATGTTTCCTGTTTGTATACTGTTATTGTGTTCAGGCCCAGAGGCCAGAGAGGTGGCTCTGGAGTTCATTTCAATATTTAAAAGAAAAAAACTATACCACTGTTTTGTTTTTTCTGTTACTTTTCTGCTTGAAGGGAACACCTTCCTTTTGATTTATGGCTTCAATGTGTTTATCCGGCGTAGCTCAAAGGACGGGTCACAGATGAAAGCAGCATCCACATATACTGTAATATCATACGTGCAGCTATTTATTTCTCTGGGAAACATTGCTGAGCGTGCTTCTTGTTTTTCAGCAAAAAATCTGCAGTAGCCTTGGGGCAAAATGCCAGATAGGACATTCTGCGTTCACACACCTGCACACAGTGTTCAGGTTAGCCTAGGTCAAGGACGGAGGGGCGTTCAGGAGCAGCGATTACACCGGTTTCTACTCGTATTCAAACATTATTCACAGTAAGAGCAAGGGAACTGCCTATTCATGTATATTATGTTATTATTGATCTACATCACTATCCAGATCACACTTTGCGCTAACTGTACATTGACTCTTTACTACATCTCAGCATTTATATAGACTGTCTATTCATGCATATTGTGTTATAACTGATCTTCATTACTACCTAGTCCACTACTACCTAGGCCAAAACATAGCAATGGAGAATCACATCTTGGAATTACATTATATATATTTAGTCCTTAAGTGGTGACACTCCTGGCGTGGCATTGCATAGTTATTGTATATTTTGAGTAACCACAACAGTAGTCTTGCATTCAACAATATGTTGGATTCATGTTAATGTATATTTTCCGACATATTTTATTTATTTTTTAAATCATCGAACAATGGCGGCCCCCCTGCAGCAACTCTGAGGGCCCCCTAGGGGTCCCAGACGCGTTATTATGGAACCCACGCAACTTCTAGGAGGGACCCGCCCTTCAATAGCATTCACACACTGCTTCTGATTGGCTAGTAGTCCTTACCTAGGTACTGTCAGGGCACGCCCTCATACTCTGCTTCTGACTGGCTAGTAGTCCTTACCTAGGTACTGTCAGGGCACGCCCTCATACTCTGCTTCTGACTGGCTAGTAGTCCTTACCTAGCTACTGTCAGGGCACGCCCTCATACTCTGCTTCTGACTGGCTAGTAGTCCTTACCTAGGTACTGCACGTGTGACTCCCAACAAAGATGTTACAGCAGTGAGAGGTCTCACTCTGGAGCTAAAACAGAGAGCTCAACACACAGGGGGAAAAGAGGAGCTCCAGCAATGTGCAGTACAACAAAAATATGGTGTTTTTTGAAAATTAAACCATGTAAACTTATACTTCTATAACCTCTAAATACAATTATGAACCTGAAAATGAGCATTATATGAGCACTTTAAATCTTTACAATCATTCCCCGAAAGAACCAGGCAGGCCTGCCTTGTAGCACCAACCAAATTTTCTTCAAAACCTGACATTTTCAGAGTGAAGCTTTCTAGCTCGAAGTTTGTTGGTTGGATTTAGAGACTAACGCGCACCATGATAAATCAATAAAACATGGATAAAATAAGCTTTTCTTGCATTCAAAATATGAACATTTAATTTAATACTTTCAACTCATGATATCAGCAGCTTGCATCAATGTCAGCCTTCAAACGCTGATGTCGGCCCCTTCGTTGCCTCCGAAATGTTTCATTTAATAAACTGCCCTTAATTTGAATGCGTCAGTCAAATCTTGATCTTTGCCAGATTCAAAGAAACAGCGTGGCCTTTATCAGCATAAATTATTCAGCGCATCCTGCGACAAGTTGAGCTGAGAGACAATGAATACCCAACATACCTGTCATCCATCTAGTTAAATATGAACAAATCGCACTCTGTTTACGAGTGGCGTAGGACCTTGGGCCAGACCTCTGGGCAGAATACTAAACAAGGCTTTTGGATGCGTGTAATGTGGACGCACAGGAGGTGGATTACCACGGAAACACCGGCAAACATCCACTAAAAGCAATCCCTGCAGAGTGATTCACAGTCATATCAGCAGCAACATGCACCATACATACTTGCCCTAACAGAGGCTATATACAGGCCGTCAACCCTAGTACACACACACACAGACACACACACACGCACACGTAGCCGTACTGGCAGTAATCAGAGTGCAGTGTGTTTTTCTCAGCGGTGTAATTCATCAAAGTGACGGCTGCCAATGAGCCTCAGTCAGCCAGACAGCCACAGCTAATCAATCATCAATCTACCTGCTCTTTGTTTCACAGCACTGTGCGATCACAGCCGGCCATATTTTACACACACACACACACACACACACACACACACACACACATAGTGTGTCTCACTATCTTTGTGGGGCCCCGTCATTGACATAATGCATTCCCTAGCCCCTTACCCTAACCTTAACCATCACAACTAAATGCCTAACCTTAACCCTTACCCTCACCCTAACCATAACCTAATTCTAACCCTAATCCTAAAACCAAGTCTTAACCCTCAAACAGCCCTTTAACCTTGTGGGGTCCAGCATTTTGGCCCCACAAGGCTGGTCGGACCCCACAAGAATACTGAACTCCCGGTTTTTGGACCCCACGAATACAGTTACATGAGAACACACATATACACACACACACACACACACACACACATACACACACAAACACACACACAAAATCTCTGTTCGCATGGTCACGTTTTCGTGGTTCTTCCCCGTCTAGGTCAGTGTGTAGAGCAAGGCACTAACTCGGCCTGGGTTAGGGGTTAATTTCCCTGATTAGGCCGTCATTCGAGTAAGAAATCAAGAAGCAGTTATCACATTTGTTAAAGGTTTGACGGATGTTTTTGAAGTCCCATAAGTGTGACTTAATGCGGTCATATTCAGTCTTGTTTAGCGCTCGGGGATCACACGATACGATACACGGCTCACGATACCGATAGTATCACGATACACGGCTCACGATACCGATGATATCACGATACACGGCTCACGATACCGATGATATCACGATACACGGCTCACGATACCAATGACATCACGATACACAGCTCACGATACCGATATTATCACGATACACGGCTCACGATACCGATAATATCGCGATACACAGCTCACGATACCGATATTATCATGATACACGGCTCACGATACCGATAATATCGCGATACACGGGTCACGATACCGATAATATCACGATACACGGCTCACGATACCGATGATATCACGATACACAGCTCACGATACCGATAATATCACGATACAGCAATTCTGCAATAATCAATATATTGCCAGACAATCCTGTAATGATACATCACGATATCGGTCTAACTATGAATACAAAATGACCATGAAAAGGTTCAGTGCAGGTTTTTTCTCTTTATGTACTGCAAGTCCAAACTGCAACAATTCTGCAGCACACGTTTTATATGTAGCTATATGTACGAAGGGTTTAGAGATATTCAGTTTATTGTCACAGAGGAGGGAAGAAACTACAAAATATTCACATTTAAGAAGCTGGAATCAGAGAATTTGTATTTGTTTTTCATTAAAAAAAAGACTCAATTCGTTAATCGAATATCAGAATAGTTGGCAATTAATAGATGACAACTAATCAATTAATCTATTAATCTTTGCAGCTCTAAAATCATTGGCTTACCATCTAGATACGACTCTGCTTCTTCACCCTTGGATTGTTTTATTTTCTTCCGGTTACACATGTCAAACAAATCTTGTCACTTTTTTTCACTGCTTTTGTTGATATACTGTAAGCTCTCTGGATAAGACGGCAAGCAGATATATTTTCCAAAATATTGGACTTAAGATCTGAAGATCAGGAGTGATTTTTCCAGAGGTTTTTTTCTTTTTAATGTTGGGAAAAGTCTACCAAACTCCTCCACTGAAACCAAGAATACTTCTCTGCTAAAACTACATATACTCTCCCTGATGCCCACCAATGCATCCCCATCAATACCAGAATGCATTATGTTACATTGTGAATTTAAAAAGTGTCATTAGCAGCACCACTCCTCCTCAGCAGCTGACAGCGCTCTATGAATAAATTGTGTGATGGAAAGTGTCTGAATCTCAG
>CM042331.1:29276334-29278834 GCA_023566125.1 Zingel zingel | reverse complement strand
CTTTCAACAAAATTGCCCAAAAATAACATGGATGGTTCAACGCAGCGCTCTTCGCAATTAAAATGTTTAAAGAATGTCAAAAGAATGTCAAAGAAAGAATGTTGACTAAAATGACATAGAAGTGACAAACACAATGAAAAGAGCGACTAAAAGCATTGAAAGCCTAGAAAACAGCAGAATAAAGCTTTGAAAAAAGCGTCAAACGAGGCACTAGCAATGTTTGAAAAAGCTTCAAAAACGTTGGAAAAAAGCATCAAAAAATGTGTCAAAAAAAGTGTTGAGTTTCAGTTTTGACCTGGGAGGACAACACAAGGGTTACGAGAGATTATATGGCTGGACTCTGTCGAGACCAACTATAATATTTGGCGAGCCCAATGGCCAAGTTCGAGACAAGTCCGAGTGCAAATACCAACGAGTCGGAGACAACAGAAAAACTCAAGTACTACAGCGTAGCACACTAATGCAAGTAAATATGAAAATTCATCTTTTTCTCTCCGATTTAGTCTTCTTTCCACGCTTCCAACCTCCAAATCTTTGAATTTTGAAGGCGCCATATCTCACGTTTCAGTCTAGGTTTCATCTTTGACGCAGCATTAAAATTTGACAAACAAATTAGTTCTGTTGCTTTTTTCATCTCAGGACTATTGCCAAACTAAAATCCTTCCCCTGTCGTAAGGACTTGGAGACTGTTATTCATGCTCTTATTTCGTCTCGTATTGACTACTGCAATGCCTTGTATTCTGGGATTTTCCAATCATCTTTATCACGCCTGCAGCTTGTCAGAATGCGGCTGCTAGATTGTTGACTGGTAACAGAAGAAGGGATCATACTGTATCTCCCTGATATTGGCTTCTCTTCACTGGTTACCGGTCAAATATAGAATCGATTTTAAGGTAATGTTATTTGTTTTTAAAGCATTACATGGATTGAACCCTTTATATATTGCTGATGTCCTCACCCTACATCCCTCCTCCAGGAACCTCAGATCGTCTAATCAGTTCCTATTAGCTATTCCACAGTTTCGGATGAAAACAAAGGGTGATCGTCCTCCTCTACTGCCGAGATCTTTAAGTCTCGTCTTAAAACACATTTTTATTCTTTGGCGTATGATTTAGTTTAGGGACATTTGTATAGTAGTGTGTTGTTTGTATGATGTTCATTGTGTTTATATTTGTATTGTCTTCCTTTGTTTTTATAACATAATATAACTTTGTACAGCACTTTGTTCAGCCTAGGTTGGTTTTAAATGTGCTCTATAAATAAATTGACTTGTCTTGACTTGAGAGATGGCTGACATAGTGATTTAATCGAGGGCTCAGTGCAGCAGCTCTGGAGTTACAGAGAGCCGTGGCTGGCAGGTAGCGTTTTTGACCCTCAATCAAAGTCGTTATTTTCGACTCATGACGTCGTTTCGTAACAGAAATAGAAAAATATGTGAATAACAACACCTGCGTGGAGTCGGAGGCGCTTGAATGGAGCTCGCTGTGAGAGTATCCGGAGAAGACATATTTGTGCAAGGTCTGTGATGAAAAGCATTGCCCCATTTTGTTTCAGTGTGAAAATAATCTAAAGCTACAGTCTGAAATAAATCTGTAAAATAGCAGAATAAAGTTCTGGCAGCTCATTATCTGGACTTTGCCCCGTAATTAAACACAGACATTTTTGTGTGTAGCTACAGTAAAATTACAGAACATTTTCTGTTTTTAAAATTCTCTCACACAAAGCTACTCCAGTTAGTAAACTTCTGAAATCAAATCTGTTTTTTTTTTTATTCATTCACAGCTTGTTTTTTTGATGCTTTTATTAAACACTTCTCAACACTTTTTTTCAACGCTTTAAACTATGAAACGCAGTTTTGGGGTCGTCTTTCCACTTTTATAACTGTCACAACTCTAGTTTTGGTTTAAATAAACACATAGTTCATCGATTTACATGTGGAAATATGCTGGCTCTATACACGCTAAAAGTATTGCTTTTTTAAATGGAGTCTGGTGGGTTTAACGCTAGCGACTTCAGAGCTGTTTCTGGTTAAACAGAAAGGTCTCAAAGAGGTTTTAAAGGTCTATCTCTGAAGAGATCCTTTCCATAATGTTGTCAGACACTTAGAATATTAATCTGAGTCTCAGCGGCAAAACGAGCACTTTTGTGAAGGACAAGCTGGACAATTGTCCTATTAACTTACATTGTAGCTTGTTTCTTCACTACTGACTGCAGCAATCTCTCTTAATACTGGACCAATGTCAAAGATTGTTGTTCCCATCAGTCACTTAGACACAAAAACATAGGAAAATAGGGTCCAGGTTAAAAAAAAAACGGTAGTTACCCTTTAAAGGCCGCCTACATTTCTACTCTGTTATTATCTTTGACACTGTATTCATTCATTGAATGGTTAAACCGACTCTCTTTCTTGTGACTTCATGGATCTCATAATAACCCATTTGACACGTTAAAACATTCAAATATATCTGTATAAGTGTGGTTATTTCTTCAATATCATTTG
>CM042331.1:29121334-29273834 GCA_023566125.1 Zingel zingel | reverse complement strand
GTCTAAGGCGCCAGACTCAAGGGTTAAATACTTCCTATGCAAAGGGACTTCTGGTCTCCAAATGGAGGCGTGGGTTCAAATCCCACTCCTGACAGAACTATGACAGATATTATTTTCATCCTCTTTAGTTTGATGATTGTATCCCCTTTTGCCTTTCTTTCTACTGTGTGTTTCCCTGTGTGACAGATGTGTCCATTTAGAGATTATTAGTCACATTTTTTTGTTTTATCAACTGACATCCAATCACACACCTCCTACCATGATACTGCCCCCTTTGCTAACTTCTATGACCAATAAGTTACAGTCATCCATATAACAGGAATCTGGGATATTTCAGTCTGTGCCAAAGTGGTGGACCAACAGACATTACCATCACAAGATGGTATACTGACAATTACGGACATCTGACGAGCAGTATTTTCCTTTAAAAGTCCATGAAAGCTGAAGTCTGTGGATATCTCTGTCTCCTTTAAATATCTTTGATGCTCTATCTTCTCTCACTTTAACACACACTCTCAAAGTTCAAACAATGTGTGTGAATTCACACCTTTGGTTTTCTCCAGAGACAATTATGTGTGATTTCACGGAACAACACCGATGTACGTTGTCAGTAGTTAATATTTGTCATTATCTATCTACTGTAATGGTCTCTTAACTGGTTTTCCCAAAGGGACCATTAAGCAGCTGCAGCTAGTTCACACTGCTGCTGCAAGAGTTTCAACCAGGGCTGAGAGAACAGAGCACATTACTCCTGTTCTGACATCTTTACACTGGCTCCCAGTTAGTTTCAGAATACATTTTTAAGTGCTGCTAGCAATCTGTAAATCACTGAATGGAAATGGATGGTGCATGGAAATATGATTATTTAAACCTGCCTTAAACCTCCTTTTAACATATATACATCATTTTAAGCTTTTACAATTATGTACAATCGTGAAAGAAACGCGCTGAAATCTTTGGTCATCCAAAATGGCTGTTTTTGACTGACTTTGGGCTTGAAGTCGTCAGGATGGCCGAGCGGTCTAAGGCGCCAGACTCAAGGGTTATCTCCTTCCTGCAAGCTAGGGACTTCTGGTCTCCAAATGGAGGCGTGGGTTCAAATCCCACTCCTGACAATGATTTAACCACACCTGCAATCACTTTTAGTTTGATGATGTTACGGTTTAATCCCCTTTTCCTTTCATTTGACTTTAACTGTGTGTCTATGAACCAGTCATACGTATAGCTACGTAAAGTAAAGAACTGTAATTTGTATGTATTCCATGTGTTTATTGCTGTCAGCACCACATTGACTGCTGCTGTATAAAACAGCGCTGGTCATCCAAAATGGTGGTTCTCTACTGAGCACGGTTACTATGATGTCTGTATGTCAGGATGGCCGAGTGGTCTAAGGCGCCAGACTCAAGGGTTCACTCCTTCCTGAGCAAAGGGACTTCTGGTCTCCAAATGGAGGCGTGGGTTCAAATCCCTCTCCTGGCAGAGATTTAACCACAGCTATGACTGCTTTCAGTTACAGTTTTATACCCTTTTTGGCCTTTCTTCCGTGTTTATCAACTACGGACATCTGACAAACAGTATGTTCCTTTAAAAGTCAATTATGGCTGATGTCTGTAGAAATCTCTGTCTCCTTGACTCTCTATTCTCTCTCACTTTAAAATACATGATCAAAGTTCAAACAAGGCCAAAATGTGGACCTTGGCTTTACTTTCACTACATTTTATTTGCCGTTACCACAACCTTTCTCTGACCACACTGAGGCTGCTGTTTGCAGTGAGTGTAGACAGCAAGAATCTTGGAAACGTCACCGGTTTGGCAGAATCTATCCCAGCTATCTCCACAGCGCTGAGGGGATAGGACTAGCAATGTGACACTACGCCTGATGTTAAGACCAAACCGAAGTGTTAGTTCATCTCTCAACAGAAGGAGTTTATTCCCACAGTAGTTACCCTACATGACATTAGCCTTGCTGATTGGTGCATACATAAAAAAAACTAAAAACATATTGAACATTAACAAGAATAAACAATAAATACAGAAACAGAAACAAATATATACAAAATAGTGTTGACTTCTTTACTTCCCCTGTCTGCAGCTCTCAGCCTGAAGCCCATTGGTTCCTTTATGGAAGATATAAATCTTTGAAAAGCAAAAACATCACCAGCCAAGGCTTCAACTTCATCCCCTGCTCCTGTCCCTTAAACTTTCAACAGCCTCCGACACACATATACATTCACACACAGCTCTTACTCAGTACGACACAAATGTCTGCTGCCATTAACGGGCAACTTGCACTCACTTGAAGTTCTCTAATCCAGTATTGCTCAAATGGGGTTACTTTGGAGGACTACAAGGGGTACGTGAGATATTTAACAAAATGTTTAATAGTTACAAGGCTGTTGTCCAGAACATTGTTCCTCTTTATGTAGACTTTTTTTCCTACCAAAATTGTGACATTTGTGTCGCCCTCTTTGGACCTATTCTTGCCTTCCTTCTAGGGCTGTGTATTGGCAAGAATCTGGCGATACGATACGTATCACGATACATGGGTCACGATTCAATATATTTCGATACTGTGCGTAAGGCAATGTATTGGGATTTTTTTTAAAGTATAACTTTAGAAAAACTAATATTTAAAAAAAGACATGATGTTCATAAAAGTCAAAGAAGTTTACTTTAGGTAAACAATTCACTACACAGAAAATCAAACTGCCAGTTTGGGATTGTGGTTCACAAGTTCTTAGTGAGCTAATGTTTATATGCTAAAGTAGGCCAAAGTTCAGCCATAGCTACATTGTTAGCTTCTAGCAAAAAGTCAGGCACTGCTAGGCACTGCTAGGCACTGATAGGTGCTTGTTAGGCACTGTTAGGCATGGCTAGGCACTGCTAGGCACTGTTAGGCACTGCTAGGCACTGCTAGGCACTTGTTAGGCACTGCTAGGCACTGCTAGGCACTGCTAGGCACTGCTAGGCACTTGTTAGGCACTGCTAGGCACTGTTAGGCACTGCTAGGCACTGCTAGGCGCTTGTTAGGCACTGTTAGGCACTGCTAGGCACTGTTAGGCACTGCTAGGCACTGCTAGGCATTTGTTAGGCACTGTTAGGCACTGCTAGGCACTGTTAGGCACTGTTTGGCACTGCTAGGCACTGCTAGGCGCTTGTTAGGCACTGTTAGGCACTGTTAGGCATGGCTAGGCACTGCTGGGCACTGTTATGCACTGCTAGGCACTGCTAGGCGCTTGTTAGGCACTGTTAGGCATGGCTAGGCACTGTTAGGCACTGTTAGGCATGGCTAGGCACTGCTGGGCACTGTTATGCACTGCTAGGCACTGCTAGGCACTTGTTAGGCACTGTTAGGCACTGCTAGGCACTGTTAGGCACTGTTTGGCACTGCTAGGCACTGCTAGGTGCTTGTTAGGCACTGTTAGGCACTGTTAGGCATGGCTAGGCACTGCTGGGCACTGTTATGCACTGCTAGGCACTTCTAGGCAAGGACACTAGTGGTGTCTCAGCATAGCCATCTAGCGGTAGGGGGTTTAAACACAACATAAACGTGAACCACTGTCTTACATGAATATTTTTGAACTTAAAAAAAAAAGAATTTAAATTAAAAGAAATCGATGTTGCCTTTTTGAAAATTGATACAGTATTGCAAAATAAAATATTGCGATACTCAAGTGTATTGATTTACACCCCTACTTCCTTCCTTCTACTTTTTACAAGTTTCTGGCTTTTTTCGAAGATATGTCACTGTTTCTGAAGTTTTTGATACTATTTTCGACCTATTCTTGCCTTACTTCCTTCCCTCTTTCTACCGTCTTTTTCCAAGGTTTTGTCTTTTTTACAGTTTCTCCTTTTGTCATCAGTATTTAAATGTTTTCCAGGTACAAGGCTGTTGTTTAGTATATCTATCGCTGACAGCGCTGTACTGTTCCTCTTTATAGAGACTTTTTTTTCTACCAAAATGATTAGCGTTGGTCAGGGGGTACTTGGCTTAAAAAAAAAATTCAAAAGAGGTACATTATTAAAAAAAAGTTTGAGAACCACTGGTCTAATGCAGTGGTGCCTACTGTAACATTCAGGAGACTTATGAAACAAAAGGTTAGGCCCCTGAATGGCCCAGTGTCAAGGATTACTTCTCAGACAAATTCTCCAACAACAAAAGCCTCCATTGTGCCCCTCGAGGCCCTCGAATTAGCAGCAGGGGCGACTGCACGCTTAACTGGGCTTGACAGCGCCACCGCTCTCCCAGACCTCTCTGAACAGTTACTCCGATTGCTTCGATTTCAAATGTCCAAAAGAATAAAATAAGATTGAAAATGTACAGATAAAATAAAATTAAAAAAAAAATAATTAAAAAAAAAAATAAATAAATAAAAAAAACAATTGATTGAATTCTAAATAGATTATTATGGATGTAAATGTAATTGTGTCAGTAATCTGTTTAAAAGTAATCTAAAATGTGGATTAGGCTGCAGCACGAACAACATCTGTCAGAATCTGTTTGTTTTTGCTTTATATTGTTTTTCATTTCTTAGTTAAATGCAGTGTTGTTATGGTGATTACTGTCACACCTTTTATTCCCCTGTTGTTTTTAAAGAGGTAGTTTGCTTTCTTTAGTACAGTAACCTTCAATGTAAACCCATGGGGCTGAGTTTAATCTGCCTACTGTCAAGAGAGAAAAGATATAGAGGAAGTCTTCCTGATGCTTTTCAAAATAAAATCGCTTTTGAAAAAACAATCTGAAGTCTAAATATACTGTATCTCATTTACGGCCAAATAAACTCTGTTAATTAAAGTCATTTTGGCACAATTAATGTATCGTTCTATGGCAACAGGAAATGATGCAAAGTGGGCACAAAGCACAGAGCGACTGCCAATTTATAATAATATATACTCTTTCTTCTTGAGTATGCTGATGTTATGTCATCATAAATGCTTTATTAAAAGTGACTGTATATATATATATATATATATATACATATATATATATATACACATACATATATATATATATATATATTTGTATGTATGTATATATATATATATATATATATATATATATATATACACATACATACATATATATATTTGTATGTATATATATATATACATACAAATATATATATGTATGTATGTGTATATATATATATATATATATATATATATATATATATATACACATACATACATATATATATTTGTATGTATATATATATATACATACAAATATATATATGTATGTATGTGTATATATATATATATATATATATACATATATATATATATACACATACATACATATATATATTTGTATGTTTGTATGTGTCACATGTTGTTTGTGAGAATTTGAAAAATAGTTTATGATAAACTTTAGAATAGTTTTCCCCGAATCCTTTGACTGAATATGATTTCATGTTTATTCAGACACTACTGTTTATTTTTGCAACCAAGCCTCTGTACATGGGGCGCACGCTCTACCAGGTGAGCCACCCAAACGCCCCACTTATTGATTCATTTATATTAATTTTCCCTATGCAATGTATCCTTTATATGATCTATTTTTATTCATTCAATATCTGTTTATCTGTTTTTTTAATAAATGATTTGTTGTTTACATGTGCTGGTGTTGTTTACCTGATTCTTTTATTATGCATTTTGTCCACAAAAAAAAGCAAAAAAAGTTATAAATTTACAATTGGACATGTTATTTTCCAAGGATTCATTAATTTCGTTTTCTGCTCTGTTGCCATGACACACAGCTTGGTGTGACAGTTGTGTCCATCAACGGCACATAAATAACAAAGGGGTTGAGTGTTTAGTCATGAATACACTGTTGAGCGTTCATAATTAGAATTTTAGATGAGTCATAATGACAAAATGAATACTGTGGTTGTTGTCGTAGCATTGTCTTAAACTGAATATGTTATTCACTGTATATTTTAGTTTTTTTGTTTGTTGTCAGGGGTCAAAGTCCATTCCACCATCAGAAAGAGCTGTATGTCTATTTCAATCTTCTTCTTAATTGTTGTGTGCAAGTACACTGAGAGCAACTTCAAACCGGAGTCAAATTACTTGTTTTTGTGCCATAGGCGTAATATGGATTAGATTAGATTCAACTTTATTGTCATTGTGCAGAGTACAAATACAAAGACAACGAAATGCAGTTTGTGTCCAACCAGAAGTGCAAAAAGAGCAGAAAAGTGCAATGTGATATACAAAGTATAGACAGGTATAGACAGGTATAGGTAGGCCTATAGACAGGTATAGACAGGTATAGGTATAGATAGGTATAGACAGGTATAGGTATAGACAGGTATAGATATAGATAGGTATAGGTATAGACATGTATAGGTATAGATAGGTATAGACAGGTATAGGTATAGACAGGTATAGACAGGTATAGGTATAGGCAGGTATAGGTATAGATAGGTATAGACAGGTATAGGTATAGACAGGTATAGATATAGATAGGTATAGGTATAGACAGGTATAGGTATAGACAGGTATAGACAGGTATAGGTATAGACAGGTATAGACAGGTATAGGTATAGGCAGGTATAGACAGGTATAGGTATAGACAGGTATAGACAGGTATAGGTATAGGCAGGTATAGATATAGATAGGTATAGGTATAGACAGGTATAGGTATAGACAGGTATAGACAGGTATAGGTATAGACAGGTATAGATATAGATAGGTATAGGTATAGACAGGTATAGACAGGTATAGGTATAGACAGGTATAGGTGTAGGCAGGTATAGACAGGTATAGGTATAGACAGGTATAGACAGGTATAGGTATAGACAGGTATAGACAGGTATAGGTATAGACAGGTATAGACAGGTATAGGTATAGACAGGTATAGACAGGTATAGGTATAGACAGGTATAGGTATAGACAGGTATAGACAGGTATAGGTATAGACAGGTATAGATATAGATAGGTATAGGTATAGACAGGTATAGGTATAGACAGGTATAGACAGGTATAGGTATAGACAGGTATAGACAGGTATAGGTATAGGCAGGTATAGATATAGATAGGTATAGGTATAGACAGGTATAGGTATAGACAGGTATAGGTATAGACAGGTATAGGTATAGACAGGTATAGGTATAGATAGGTATAGATATAGATAGGTATAGGTATAGATAGGTATAGGTATAGACAGGTATAGGTATAGATAGGTATAGATATAGATAGGTATAGATATAGATAGGTATAGTCAGGACAAGAAATATAGTGCAGTTTAGACAGTAATATACAGTAGGTTTACAGAATGTGGTTTATAGTAATATAAATTAAATATAAATATGTGCAGTGTATTAACATATTATTGATGGGGGGGGGGGATTAATCAAAACTGGGCCTTTTTCAATGTTTTTGTTACTTTTTCCCAAATGTTTGCCGCCTTTTCTATTTATTTTTTTGTTACCTTTTTTTTGGGACAATTTTTACCGCCTTTTTGAGGTTTTTTGGGATAATTTTTTCCGCCATTTAAGAGGTTTTTGGGACAAATTTTTCCGCCTTTTTCGAGTTTTTTGGGACAATTTTTTCCGCCTTTTTAGAGGTTTATTGGGACAT
The DNA here is from genome assembly GCA_023566125.1 of Zingel zingel. NCBI lineage: Eukaryota > Metazoa > Chordata > Actinopteri > Perciformes > Percidae > Zingel > Zingel zingel. Next base: position 29,266,250 of record CM042331.1, on the reverse strand, counting down.
TTTTTCCCGCCATTTTAGAGGTTTTTGGGACAATTTTTTCCGCCTTTTTCGAGTTTTTTGGGACAATTTTTTCCGCCTTTTTCGGGATTTTTTTCTGAGGTCTTTTTTTTCCCGACAATGTTTTAGATGTTTCAGTCACTTTTTTTTTATACACAATCTCAACCCCAACAATGGTGAACCCAAAGTTACGCCCTTGATTTGACATTATGCACTTACTGATTCTGATTTAGGAAGCCCGCAAGTTTTATTTTGAAAGGAAACTAACTATGCTTCTGGTGTCAATGAATCTAACGCTTTCTAACTTGACTCATTGTATTAACCTCCAGTCATTGGGGGGGCGGGGGTGTATTGGGAGGAGGAGAAGAAGGAAGAAAAAATCCTGATCCTGATCCTGATTTGTAGCGTCTCGCGCCGTTCGCAGCGGAGTTCCAGGGCTGCAGATCTGCAGATCCGGCTGCATGTGTGTCGCGCTGGATACGGAAAACAGAAAGCAAGACTCCTGCCGGTAAAAACTGGACCTGTGTGTACACGCGCGCGTGTGTGTTTAGTCATGAATTACCAGTGAGTTACACCTGAGCCGGGCATGTAGTTAACCGGTTTCCTGGGCGTGGGAAGGACGAAGGAAGCAGCTTGTCTACTTGTTTGTGTCGTGGGAATATTGTTTGAACTAAAACTTCAGCAGTGACCTCAGCAGCTGCGAAGACGTTTAATTTGTGCTCCAGTTTGTCTCGTTTTTAGACCAGTTTCCTCACACCAGGATGTAAATTTGGGAACTTTTTTCGAAGGACCGTTGACACAGAGGACGAGTTTTATATTTTCTAACTTTTGATACCTTTTGGGGGAATACTCAGACAGAAATCAGGGCTGTACAGTAAGCGACAAATCAGCGGCACATCCAGAGGTAAGCAGCAATTTAGCAGGCCTATTTACTAGCTGTTTTATGCGAAGTTTAACAAAAAACAGTTTCCTAACGCGTCTCACTACAGGAAATACTGAGGTTTAAAGATTTGTTAACACTCTTGATTTCTTAGCAACGCGTTGCCCCTTCTCCCTTGTTAAGAAAACGTCACACCAAACTCCGCTCAATAAATTTCAAATGTAATCATTTATTGCTTGCTGGCAAAAGTAAAACGTACCATGTGCGTTAAGTTGCGATGTTTTACAAAAAGCATCAAGGAATTGGCTATTCGGCATAGAATGTATCCACCAAGCGGTGCGTTATTTAGAGAAAAACTTTTGGCATTGATGTAATGCAGTCGATAATGTAACGAGTTGCAATCAACGCAATGGAGGACAATCAGGCAAAACTTAGAAGGACATAACTTGTACAATGATGTTTGACGTTTTGTGTGTTAGCCGAAATGAAGACTGTGCTGTGATAGTTCGTTACAGGAGTTTAATCCTGTTTTGGAGATACTAATTTTTGCTAATGGGTTAGGTCATATTTAATTTCCAGATTTTTAAACGGAATTTGGCGTGGCGGTATGTGCATGAAACAGACAACACAGACAACGGAATGTGTTGGGGACTAATCAATGCACAGAACATCTGGAGCCTCAGCAAGTGGGCTGATCCTGTTGAGCGGCTTCAGTAATGTATTCCAGACTTCTTCAAGTGTTAACTTCACATACTGGCATTTACAATACCTGTGCAAAACCATTATCTCTTGTATTGATTCTCCTCATTAAATCTATACCAATCCCAAGGAGGATAATTGGAAGTTAGAGAGGGGTTTTAAAGCTCTGAGTCAGTTAGATGTCCAGAAACAGATGTTTTTGGATGGCAGTATTGATCAGAAGTGCTTAAACCATTACAACATAATGATTCTACCCTATCAAATCTTTGCCTCCAAAGGCCATTATAACACATTAACCCGTATCTCATGTGTGGAAAAATGAATCATTTGAAAGCACTGTGCCATTTGCCATCTGCCTCCAAGCATTGCTGTACATGATGGGGAGGTAATTGCCCATGGTGTCAGTTAATGGATTAGAGTAGCCTCCACATTGCACCTTGCAGCCATAAAACCATTATAGACCCAGCAGCACCGTTCTGTTTAGACTCAGGTTATTTTTTTAATGTTATGGCTAATATGACACATCGATCAGCCGAGCATGCAGTACCAAGGCTGCTTGAACAGTTCATTGTCAAGTTTAATTTACTGCAGTCACCAGTGGGAAGTTTTTGGTGGGAGTAAATGTTGCCCTCTTTTCAATTTCAGGTGTACTTTATGCATACATGGTATAAAGACAGACTCTCTGGATGGATGTCTGTCAAAAGTAACTGGGTAAAAAAATGACTTTAAAACACAAAAGTGTCAGCGTGAGTGATGAGTAGAGTTGACTATTGTTTGAAAACTGAAAAATGACATCAAAGAAAGGCTCTTTTATAGTGTGTCGCCGCATGTTTCAATAAATTCGACGTGCTTCCCCCTTTGCACGTAATCGTTTTGAAACATTTGTTGCATTTTGCGATGTGGGAATCCTTGGCTGTGAAATACAGCCACACTTTCGACCGCTAGGCTTTAGGCATTTTAAATGCACTAAAAGCTAGCTAGCTAACGATAGACTAGCAGAGCAAGTGTAATATGTTTACTAGTGATCAGGTGCAGTGAATGGTTAATGTGCTTTTACGTCCGTTTTGGTGAGCCCAGAGGGAAAATATGGCATTTTAAAAGTAGCCTACATTTACGGTAGCTAGCTAACGGTGGACTACAGAGAGAGTGTGATATTTTTACGTCCGTTTCGGAGCAACAGAGGGAAAATATTTCAGTATTTTTTGCCTGAATCAGGGCTATTTGCAGGGGAAAGATTTTGCCACATGCCTCCACACACTCTTTTGTGAACTGACTGTCTAAAGTTAGTTAGTAAGCGGCTGAGCTTTATGTAGAGTAGCCTCAGGGACAAAGGTTACAGTGTTTTACATTATCAAGACGGCTGACTTGCAACTTAATAATTCACAAAGAAGGAACTACAAGGAAGGAATATCAAAGGGCAACGGGCTCTCTTTATTCATATATTAGTATTAAGTTCACGATCTAAGGTAAGGTCAGCACGTTAACAAGGTATTTTTGACTTGGTACAGCTGGAGATGTTTTGCATTTGGTAGCAGAGCTCTTGATAATATATTCGCTTTATCTTCGCTTCTCTATTTGTTTTCAAGTGGACTTTACTCTGATTTGAAGGCTGAGTCAGACCAGATTTGTCCGGATCAAATGTGCTCGTGTGTTGTAATCAAAGCAGCAGTTGAAGCAGGAGTGTCCAACTCAACTTCTCGAGGGCCGCGTTGGAAAAAGAGAATCGCATCATCAAGGACCAGACATGTAAATGTGTTTTATTTCTTTTACTTCATCGAAAAAGGTAAAAAATGCCAAGAATGTCGGAAAAAGGGACAAAAAACGTCAAAAATGGCACCAATTTTTTTTTAACAAAATCCTCAAAACATTAGAAGGCGTAGAAAATGTTAAAAAAAATCCCCTGAAATGTTGTAAAAAGGGTAAAAAATGTTAAAAAGTGCCAAAATCTTTGAAAAAAGCTCCCAAAATGTAAGAAAAGGCAACAAAATGTCAAAAGTGGCGCCAAATGTCTTGAACCAAACCCCCAAAACATTAAAAAGGCGTAGAAAATGTTTTAATAAAAGCCCCTAAAATGTTGGAAATAGGGTAAAAAATGACACCAAAAAAGTGCCAAAATCTTTGAAAAAATGCCAAGAATGTCAGAAAAAGGGACAAAAAACGTCAAATGGCACCAAATTTTTTTGAACAAAATCCCCAAAACATTAAAAAGGCATAGAAAATGCTGAAAAAAACCCCTAAAATGTCGGAAAGAAGCGCCAAGAATATCAGAAAAAGTGGCAAAAACTAGGCGGGCCAAAAGTTATTGTGAACCGAAATTTCTGTGCGTGCCGGAAAAAATCCCTGAGTTTGACGCGTGGGATTTAAAGGAATAGTTTGACGCCTGGGGTAGCCTGTACACTTTCTTGCTGAGAGTTGAGGAGAATTGCGATACCACCATAGACTGTTAAAACTATACCGCTCTCAACTCTCTGTACAGTCAAAATGAAGCTATACTGCCAGCTGCTTGGTAGCTTAGCTTAGCATAAAGACTGGAAACAGAGCGAAACGGCTAACCTGGCTCTCATCTAAAGCTCACTAGTTAACACATTACATCTTGTTTATTTACTCCAAGGTACAAAAAGAGACGTTTGTTAGCTTAAGAGGCCAGTTGTCTCCTAACGTGACACACATACAGGAAGTTACTCTGAGTTGGGGCGTCTCAGTTCTAAACCGCCTCTGGTCTAATTTTCAAATTTCTCTGTCTGCGAGCTGAACGTGAGCGTTACAGTGTGACTGTCAGAGACCTGTTTGACTGAAATGCAGGCGGCTGGTTTAGTAACTCACATGGCTGTTTGTCTGTCTTCACACAGGAAGTTGTTATATGTCGTTGACCCGCAGGCCGGAAAGTAAGGAATGAAATGAAAAAGCGTGTGAATCGGACCATTCTTCACATTTCTGTTGTCCAAATGAATGATTCTGAGAAATCTCTAATTAAAAAAAACAAAAACAATTTTTTTTTTTTTTTTTTTTTTTGCAACATACAGACAAAAACAGACAAAAATCAAGAAAAGAACGTTATCCACATTCATAGTTAGATATATATGATATATCCAGATACATAAAGCCTGGAAGTCGGAAGTTAGAATGGAAGTACAAAGAGTCGTTGCTAATGAGTCTCGTCTCATTGGTGTGATCTGGCAGGTTTCAGAACGCTGCAGAACGGCTTGTTCACGACTCTGCTCGGGGCTTCTCAGGTGCTGCGAGCATATCCCTCCGCCCAAGTAGCAGAAGTAGCAGTGCTTCACCTTTCTGAGAATATAGTTCCCAGTATGTATACGGTTAGAAGATGGCTGTGTCTCATGTGACCTTGTTATTTCTACACGCTGTGACTATACACATCACAACATGTAAATAGGAACATGTTGGCGTTATTTTGTCACTTATTCGGAGCAGTAGGCTAGTTGGAACCGATTATCTTCATAATCCGTGCTAGGCTAAGCTACCGGTGGAACCGTCGGACAGAGTTACAACACGCACGGAGATGAGAAGGGTATGTATGTAATGTGGACTTATCTCACTCTGGGGGTTACGGCGAATAAGACAAAGGCCCAATAAGTCGGCGTGTTCCTTTTTTAAGAGCAGATACAATAAAAAAGGGGAGTTGCTATATATCCGACTGCTTGAATTTGTCGATGGTAAACCATGTGACCAGTGGTGTAGTCTACGTGATACGCAGGTGATACGCACCCACTAAGAAAGCTCCAGAATTTCCATACACTAGGGCTGGGTGATATGGAGAAAATCAAATATCACGATATTTTTGACCAAATACCTCTATCGATACCACAACGCTATTGTAGTGTTGACTATTGGTGCTTTCCCAAAATATTTACCCAATGAGATTTTTGAAAAATAATCACCAGTTATGTGGATATAAAGACTATGTGGGTTAAGGGAAATAATAGAACAGTTACAACAGTCTGGTAAGATCAGAAAATGACATCACTTTACTGTAATGCAGCCTTTAAAACCAGGAAAAGACACCACTTATGTCATATTACGATATTCAAAATCTAAGACGATATCTAGTCTCATATCACGATATCGATATAATATCGATATATTGCACAGCTCTACCATATACCCGCTTAAAAATTACCCACGTAACAACATAGTTTTGTGACAGAACTTTCACTTCAGCTGTTTGTTTTCGCTAATACGGGTCAAATAATGTGACCACAAACTGAACAAATGCTGCAGAACATGCAGAATGACTATTGTAGTATGCCCACTACAATAAACTAGAATACACCGCTGGATGTGATGCATTGTGATATTGAATCGTTGACAGGATATTGTAATCAAATTGAATCGTGAGACCAGTGGAAATTCCCAACCCCTACTGTTAACGTGCGAAATAATTGATATGCATGGGAAGGTTAAAGTTCAACGGACTGTTGTTATGGCTTCATCACATGCTGTAGCATTAGCAGTTTCCGATCTATGATCACAGGCTTTGAAATTGAAAACACGATGTTGGCGATAAGGCTGTCTAACAGATGGACGTCAGACTCTCACTGCTGGCTGTTGGATTAGATTTTACTGCAGCATGTGTTCAGCCACATTGTTTGATTTGGCAGCTAAAAAAAACTGGTTGTTGGAGCTCCTCCAATCCCTTACAGTTTTTTTTTTTTTTCTCTCTTTAATGCATTTTATAGGCAATTCTATAAAGCAGTCCGAAGTCTATTATCCTGTTCTGTCTCTACTGGAGCCATGTGGTTGTTTGTGGTCCAAACCTACCGCAGCTCCTGAGTCGAAACACCAAAATAAGTATCTTCACTCTGTCGGGGGAAAAAAAGCATTTCTTAACCTCCAAAGCCTGAAATGAAATAACTTGGCAGAGAGAACAAGTGAAGCTTGAAAGAGGGGAAAAAACCTTCAAGCCACTACGAGGAACTTTCATTTTGTGTTGTCTTTGGCGGCCCCTGTGGACACAAGTGGTAGTGTTTCCCTAAAGATACCATACATTTGTCTTGGAAGCGAGTGAAAGACTCAACTTTATTTATTTTTTTAAGATTATTTTTTTGGGCTTTTCCACCTTTTTAATTTCTGACAGGACTGCTAGGTGAGAAAGGAGAGAGGGGGAAGACATGCAGGAAATTGTCACAGGTTGGATTCTAACCCTGGACCTCTGCGTCGAGCCATGCGCCTGCTCTACCCACTGTTCAACCCGGCCACACTTCACTTATTTTTAATACTATTTTTTTAACCCTTGTGTTGTCTTTTTCCGTCGACCATGAACTTGTTCGCCTTTTCAGGTCAAATTTGAAAATGACACTTTTTTTTTTTTTTTTTTTGGCGCTTTTTCCGATGTTTTTCGTGCTTTTTAAAAAATGCTTTTTGACGCTATTTTCAACGCTTTTTTTTAAAATTCACGGTCAATAATTAATAATTGTGAATTCGTCACGCTACGGAGACTGCGTAGGTTACAGTGTGTGTAGTTACAGCTACGTTAGTTACGTACGCTAATTACGTAAGTTACGTATTGTTAACTGTTGTTAATTGTTGTTGTTAATTCTTTTGGCAACAGCCAAAGGAATTGTGAGTGTCCTTTTAGGCTAAACATTTGACATAATGTAAACAATATATTCAAACTTTTGACTGCTTTCTTTAATAACTACATAACACAATACTTGTACTTTTACTTTGATTACATGAGTAGTACATTTTAAAATAAACTACTTGCAATACTTAAGTACAAAAAATGTTTAATACTTTAGTACTTCTACTTAAGTGTGGTGCTTAAAGAGCACTTCAACTTCTACTCAAGTCACTTTTTTGATAGAGCAATTGTACTTTTACTCAAGTATGGGTCCCTAGTACTTTATACATGTCTGCGAGTGTGTAGTCACGGGACTTCACACGGACCCGTCAGCTGCAAGGAAAGCACAATGTTTTAAAAAACAAAACAATATTCCAATCCCAAAATTGAAAATCGAATACCTGCCCATCTGAGGAATAATTGAATATTCAGATGCAGCCCTAGATGCTAAAAAATTGTCGTTAATTGAAACATCAGCGAAACCACTGCTGTTTAGGCATGGGCCGGTTACCGTTTACAAGGTATACCGCAGTTTGAAAAAGTCAAGCTTTCAAAACCACTACCGTTTTCCGTCATACCATTCCTGAAAAAAACCCCAGATATTTACAAAAATTTCAATACCCTGAAACGGTGATATTTTTGCTGAATGTTATCATACTGCCAGAATCGTATAGCGGCCCATGACTACTGCTGTTCTCTAAATGTTCTTCAGCCTGGTAACCAAGCACCACCATTTATATAAAACGCACTACTGTTATCATGTGGAGCCTCTTAAAGTGATCATCCACCACATTCTTCATCTCCTCTCTTGATTCTGATGACACCTTTTGACATGTGCTCATTGCCGGGGTGTTTTTCTCTCACTTCCTTTATGTTATAATGAGGATGCTCGGTCATGCAGACTGTTGCTCATAAACGGAGCAGGGAAACGGAGCTGCTTCTGCTCTGTTCCTTTTTGCCTCTTTTCATCATCTGAGTGCTTTTCACTGCTTCCAGAAACCTCAAAACATCACTTCTTTGTGACTCATTCACTGTGTGTAGGTGTTCACAGCAGCAAATGTAGAAGCTTTCACAGTGTTAGACTTACAAAACACACGTTTGTTTAGGTGAAAAGAAAGGTTGACTTGTTAGTTTAACAGCAATGCTGGCAGCATGTACATGTGTATATCTTTGTCAAATAATTAGAGGTGTCACGTTTTCCATTTTATATCCAAAAACTGTTTAAAATGAGCTTTCATCTTCGGCTATATATACAGTATGCCTTCAGGGGCACCTTGTTAAACTAATGGTACATTCAATTGCACTTTGTTAATTTTGAGCAACTCAAGCTGTTGCATAGTATGCTTCTGCCATCTCACAGCTCTTATTGTGGTATTTTTGTCCCTGTTTAAGTAAAAAAATGAATCAAATAGCTGATTTGGAGAATCGTGACACCCCTACAAATAATGATTCCTTATGATTCTTCATGTTCTCTTATAGTTTTATAACTACGTCCAGTTTGCATTTAAATCGTCCTAAAAAAACTTGAGTCTGCATGTGAAAAAACACCAGGACAGTTTAAACGCTAGGCCAACATTAAAAGCTGTTTTTGAGTGTCTGGTCTTGCCGTGTGTGTCTGCAGTAGCTGACTGTGTGTATGCAGACGAGCTTTGCTGCGTTGTGTTTGTCCAGCTGTTGATGTGTTGGTCTCATTAAGCTGCTGCTGGCTGGGAGACTCAGAAGTGAAGAGCTGTCTGACTGATTACTGACCTGTGCTCCTTTCTGCTTTTTCTTTGTGGATGCAGCGTTGCAAATGTCCTCTGTGGAGAAAGCTCTCCATAATGAACTTCCAATGTAAGAGATGTCTGCTGTTCTGATGAACCATTCGTACTTAAAGCTACGAAAAGTAAAGCACTGTAATTCGTATGTATTACACATATTTGTTACTGTATGCACAGCATTGATTGCTGCTTTATAAGAGTGCAAAAATCTGTGTTAAAAAGGAGGTTGGGGTGGATGTTTGGGTCATAAAACGCAGGGCTTTCAAGCCGGGGAGCAGAATTCTTGTCCCGGAAGAAGTTAAGGAGAAAATGCAAGACTTTCACTCAGGAAATGGGTGTTTGTGTCCCCGAAGTACTACTTAATGGGGCTGTTGTTTTAACCCAAACCACAATTAACTAGTCGTTTTTGTGCCTAAACTAGGGTCTAACTGTCGTGGCCTCATGACAGTCACCTTTTGGCGGATAAACTTAAAGTGCTCATATTATGCTTTTTGGCTTTTCCCTTTCCTTTATTGTTTTATATATCTTTTTTTGTGCACATTATAAGTTTACAAAGTGAAAAAGCCCAAAGTCCACCCCAAAGGGACTTCCCATCTCGAACAGAAAACACTGTTCACAACCTGCTCCAAACAGCTCTATTGTAGTCCAGCCTTTACTTCAGAGACAAACGTGGTCACTTTGTAACACACGTTATAATGCTCGCCTAGCTGCTAGCATGACACGCCCTCATACTCTGCTTCTGACTGGCTAGTAGTCCTTACCTAGCTACTGCGCGTGTGTGACTCCCAACAAAGATAGACTAGAAGTGAGAGGTCTCACTCTGTAGCTAAAACAGAGAGCTCAACACACAGGGTGAAAAGAGGAGCTGCAGCAATGTTTCAGCAATTTTTTTTTTTTTAATTAAACCATGTAAACCTATTCTGATATAACCTCTAAATACAATAATGAAGCTGAAAATGAGCATAATATGAGCACTTTAACACTAAAGATCCCTAAACTAATCTCTCAGGTGATTAGCCGGCGTTGGCTGTAATTTTGTACGATATCGTACGAATTGTTGTGCATGAGTTTTGCGTCGAAGTTATGCAATGACAAAATCCAAAATATTGGCACACGACAAAGTAGCTGATTTTCTGAGCAATGTTTGTTTTTCTTATTGAAAGTCTCGGTAACTAAGTTACATTCAGTTTTCCCCCATGGTATCAAAACAAGCGTGATTGGTTGCCTCCAGGACAACGTTCCCATGTTGCACCGCTAATGGACTTTTGAGTTTTGCGTCACAATCGGCAGTGATGGCACGTTTTTCGAGGTTCAGTTCACAATGAAAGGCGTCCTGTTGCATCTCCAGTGTTGGTGCTCATACGTGAAAAAGAGGGTTTAGAGTTGGCTAGTCTTTTCCCACGACGTTTCTTTTTCCGGGATTGCTCCGGTGCCGCCGGAAATTCCGCTGGATGTCACTCATTTCGGCCAGATGTCCGTCACCTTCCTCTTTCTTTGTGTTGGCGTTCTAACCTCCGGTGGATTTCTGAGGACTATGGTTAACTGCTCCTCAGATCTCTGCAGGGTAAACCAGACAGCTAGCTAGACTATCTGTCCAATCTGAGTTTTCTGTTGCACGACTAAAACTACTTTTGAACGTACACATGTGCCACCCAAACAAGTTCCTTCCTGAGACTATTTAGCAGAGGCTCCGTGGCTCCGTCCGGCGCTTAGCTCCGCCCAAGATGATTGTGAAATGCCAATAAACCAGAGCACGTTTTTTCTCCAATCCAGGAATGCTGTGTGGACTATAGCCAGACCTTCCTCCGCAGTGCTGTGGGGGAAGGTCTGGCAATGCGAGACCAAGAGTTGGCTGCATATAGCATTTCATTTACAAGCTGACCTCCAGTCAGGGAAGTCTTTATTTCTTTCAGTTGTGCATGAATGCATCATTCTTGCATTTTTAGGTCAGTCTAATCTTTCAAATGCTTTTCCAAGGAGACTTTTAAAAGAGAGAAATAACAAAAATATATATATATATTCCCGTCCATCATAATTACCAAGGCCACTAGGGGACGCTGTTCCTTTTGAACGTATGTTGCTTTGGGGCATTTTGCTGAAACGTTCTCTTTGGGAGGACAGTCTCCTCAAGAAACGTGCTCTTTTGTGAAGACAATAACGACATTTCATGGTGATGAGAATGAAATGAGGCTTGTTATCAGACGATCCGTAAGCCATCACCATATAGTTGAATATTTTGTATAAAAATTCTGATGTATAATGAGAAACCTCCTATCTCAAAGGCAATTTCTTGTGCAGCTGAAATGTAAATGGATGTTTTTTTTTTTTTACCAAGATGAGCTTTTCGTGCAAAACAAAAACATTTTGCAAATTGTTCCATGATGTCGTTTCTCCATTCTGTCTTCCACAACATTACAAACCCGGGCGGGCAGGCAGGCATCACATCAACTCGGATCACATTGTCTCGTTGATGGAACAATTTGTAAGTCAGTTTTGTCAGCGTCCTGCCTTCACAAAACTCCCAAGAGCGCAGTGTCTGCCTCCGAACCATCAGGCGTCATTTATTTTACCCCAGATGCTCTTTAACCTCATCACCGTGGCTGCTGATACATATACACGCCCAATCTCTGTACCCTAGTCTCACACACCAGTTTATAATGATGCATGTTTCTCCGCTGAATGAAGAGTGGGAGGCGTGGAGGGCCATTAAGCAACCTGGGTGTTGCTGGCTGCCTCCATCTCTCTCTGTTAATTCAGGGTCACGTCAGTCAGTCTTGTTTCGGAGATGTGAGCCACCGCTCTCCTTAAAGACAGACTAATCATCACATGAATAAAAGGCTGCCGATTCGTTTGGCAAAGAATAGAAAACATGAAAAGAGACGCAAAGGCAAAAACCGACCGGGGGAGGAGAGCAGCTACAGCGGCCCGCCGTCTAATGATTCTAGCGTGCGTCTTCTACTTCCATTTAATTTCATACAATGCCTTTAATTAGTTGCTTAGGTCTATTGTGTGCCCTTATTACTGGAGAGACTGAAGGTTGATCGTACAAGGGGGGTGGATGCACTTCAGAGTTTTTCTTTCAAGCAAGAGCTGAAGTTTATGATCTCGAAGGACCAGATCGGTTTCGCATGTTTAAGCCAAGTAACCTTCCGTTTTGCTCTGGTCATTTCTTGATTTTACTGCTATTGAAACGAGAGCTGCAAAGACTAATCGATTTAGTTGTCATCAGTTATATATTAATGGCCAACTATTTTTGATAAGCGATTAATCAGTTTGAATGTTTTTGAATGAAAAAAAGTACAAAAGATCTATGAATATTGTTCTAGTTTCTTCTCTCCTCTGTGACAGTAAACTGAATATCTTTGAGTTGTGGACAAAACGAGACATTTGGGGACGTCATCTTGGGCTTTTTGGGAAACGCTGATCCACATTCTTCACTACTAACTAATCGATTAATCGAGAAAATAATCGACAGATTAACAGACAATGAAAATAACCGTTAGTTGCAGCCCTCTGAAAACTCCAATTTAAGTGACTTTAAAGTGGCCATATTATGCTCATTTTCAGGTTCATAATTGTAATTTGAGATTGTATCAGAATAGGTTTACATGGTTCAGTTTTCAAAAAGCACCATATTTTTGTTGTACTGCACATTGCTGCAGCTCCTCTTTTCACCCTGTGTTCAGGTCTCTGTTTTAGCTCCAGAGTGAGACCTCTCACTGCTGTAACATCTTTGTCAGTCGCACATGCTCAGTAGCTAGGTAAGGATTACATGAGCTAGCTAGCTGTTTCTGCAACTTCGGTCAGTACAAGGCATGATTAGCCAATATGTTAGCCGGGAGCCTTCTTCTAAACGAGGGCGCACTTCCAACTTTGTGTGGAATACCTGCAGAACAGGGACATGGAAGTAGTTCTATACAATTTTTATTTTGTAGATTAGGGTGAATTTGTGTGTGTTGTAGCAGTGTTTTCCCATTGAGAACTCTGCTGGTGACGTAGAAAGCCGTGCAGATGTTGACCAGCTCACCCGGAGACTGAAGGTAGGACACATTCAGAAACCATATCTCACTCTAAACAGCATGGATGTTTTTTTTTTTTTTTCAAAGTTTGTATGCGTGTGGAAGCACCAGAGACACAAAATAACACCCCAAATCCCAGGAAAAGTGATTTTTATTTTTTCATAATGTGGGCACTTTAATGACCATCGGTGTGTTTCATAATGGTGCATTAACTGTGTTAAGCACATGTCTGCAAGTTTGATAGTTTACTGAAATGGACTGGAACCAATGGGAATGGGGATCCATTTGCAGGAATTGGGAAATGTGGTTGTAAAGTTGTAAGCACAGTCAGGATTTACCAGGCTGATTTAAGGCCACGAAACATGTCTTCATATGTTTTACATGTTTTAAAACGTCCCATCTCCGAGGTTATCCATCTCAAAACGATGTGAAAAATGTAGGCTTCTGATTTAAAAGCAGCATCGGTGTCAGCTCGTTAAGCCACAACAAAGTCCCTGCGTGTAATATAACCAGAAGACACCCAAACACCCCCCCCCCCCCCCCCCCCCCCTCGCAGCTCCACCATCAGCCAACAGCCAAAGGAAGGAAACTCCTTGTGTAAAATCATTATAAGCCGGCTGCGAGTTGCTGCTGCTTATGTTGATGTTGCATCACTGCAGGCTTTGTTTTGCATCCTAAAGAGGCTCGGATAAAAGAACTATAATAAGATTAAGATTGAATTTATCATTGACTGAGGCACATGTTCATCCTCGAGTATTGAAGCTGCTGCTGCTTGGTTTTTGGAGTAGAATCTAAATCGAGGAGTTGGACGAAATATAAAACAATTTTGTTTTTGATTTATCCATTAGTCAAATAATCATTCGCTTGTTCCAGATGCTGGAATGTAACGAATTGCTCCTTTCCTCGCTTTTAAATCATTTCAAATTGAATATCTTTGGACTGTTAAGGATCTACACACCGGGGCCGTTGTTTTTGTCATGGGCACTTTCACACAGAACGGGACTATTACAAGACAAAAAATAAATAAATTAAGGTATCAACCAATCCCTCGCGCCTCTCAAGACTCAAGATGGCAAACTTTATTACTCCTTCTAACCTTGACAAAGGCAACACGTACCAGATCCACTCCTTCCGTTCTTAACTTTCACAATAAAAGCCTGAGTCATATACACTCCGTAACTGTTTACCACAGGGAACTCAAATTAACTCGGAGCATTTCGCTCAAAGGAAACTTAATAAAAGCTTACTGTAGCTTTGGCTAAACAACAACTGACTTCAGACAGACTGCCAGAAGCTGCTGTGCGGGTCGTTTATCCGTCACGCCCCCGGTGTGCAAAGGCCTTTTAGTCTGACAAAACAATACCTCTGAAGATGTTATTTTACTCTTGACATTTTATAGACTCAAAATGACTAGATAATGACAATCATTTGTTGCAGTAGTGGTTAATGAAACCGTCAGTCACAGTATATTTAAGTTTATTATAATACATCCTATTTTTGGGCGGTATTTTTTTCTTTTTGCCTTTTTTGTGATGGTGGAGAAAGTGAGCGAAGGGATGACATGTAACATAATCAGCGTCTTCTTCTACTTTTGTCTAATCCCAAAAATAAGCAGTGTGGCGTCAAATCTCTGATGGCAGACGAACGTATAACAGGTTGAACAGGTTTGGAGAAGCCGTTAGGTTCAGGTCGTCTTACTGTTGATTTACACGTGATAACGTTTGTCGGACAGTCGTCTGCCTGTGTGTATTTGGTTGTGTGTTTGTTTGGCCATTAGCAACGGACCGTGTGTGTGTAATCTGTGTTCTAGTGAGCGTCCAAAGGTTGTGTTTGCAGTAGAAACAGGTGTGTGTGTGTGTGTGTGTGTGTGTGTGTGTGTGTGTGTGTGTGTGTGTGTGTGTGTGTGTGTGTGTGTGTGTGTGTGTGTGTGTGTGTGTGTGTGTGTGTGTGTGTGTGTGTGTGTGTGTGTGTGTGTGTGTGTGTGTGTGTGTGTGTGTGTGTGTGTGTGTGTGTCCTTCCTTGACTGTTTGTTTAGAACGGTGAAGCAGATAAAGGTCTGAAGCTACCTGACATCCAACACTTTACTTTCTCTTTGAGCCAAGGTGTTATTTTATTTCCACAAGTTAAAGATATTTCTCTTATCCTCTGGTATATATCCGTCGTCTATTTTGAAAAACTGACCTCTAGAGCGGCAAAGATTAATCGATTAGTTGTCAACTATTAAATTAATCGGCAACAAATTTTTTTTGTGCCTTTGGGGGGGGGCTGTATCGGATAGAACAGTTTAGGCATGAAAGGGTGAGCTACCCTGACACCCCATCGCCAACTATTTTGATAATCGATTAATCGGTTTGAGTAAAAAAAAGTAAGAACTTCTCTGGTTCCAGCTACAAGTGTTGTCGGAGTTTAACCTCTTTACTCTTCTCTCCGTGCACCTCAGAAGTGAATAATTTAATAATAATAATAATAATTTATTTGATATAGCACCTTTTACAGACCGTCAGAAAGTACTTCACACTATAGCCATTTGATTAAAATACAATAGGATCCAAAACGGAAAATAAACAAGCACAAACAAATACAACACCAATGAAGATTAAAAGACTTAAAAACCCCAAATTACAAACATGAGACAAAAGCGAGTTGAAACAAGTGTGTCTTCAGCTGCTTTCTAAAAGCGTCAACCGAGACTGCAGAACGTAAGGTAACAGGAAGGGCGTTCCACAGAGTCGGAGCTACCACTTCAGAGGAACGGTCACCTTTTAGTTTTCAAGCAAGTGTGTGGGACCACCAGTAGTCCCCGTTTAGGAGACCTGAGGGACCTGTTAGTAGTGTACGGAGGGAGCAAGTCAGAGATATCAACAGGCGTCTGACCACGCAGTGCTTTTATATGTAAGAACAAGAACTTTAAAGCAACACGCCGACTTATTGGGACTTTAGCTTATTCACCGTAACCCCCAGAGTTAGATAAGTCCATACATACCCTTCTCATCTCCGTGTGTGTTGTAACATTGTCTGACGCCCCCACCGCTAGCCTAGCTTAACACAGATCCTGGAGGTAACCGGCTCCATCTACTGCTCCCAATAAGTGACAAAATAACACCAACATGTTCCTATTTACATGTTGTGATTTGTAGAGTCACAGCGTGTACAAATAACAAGGTCACATGAGACACAGCCATCTTCTAACCGTATATAAACTGGGAACTATATTCTTAGAAAGCCGAAGCACTGCTACTCTCTGCTCCTCACCACGGGGCTTCTCAGGTGCTGCGAGCATATCACTCCGCCCAAGTAGCAGAAGTAGCAGTGCTTGGCCTTCTGAGAATATAGTTCCCAGTTTATATACGGTTGGTCTGCGTGATTTACAACCAGACTTATTTCATTCCACTGTGCAGAAAGTAAAGGTTGTTTAGCCGTTTAACGGAGATAACCGGTGAATTGTTGAAGTCATTATTTAAGCAAATATTCTCAGATGTATTTATTTTGTGGTTCTCTTGGTGTTCTATGGCAGTGAACTGAATATTTGGATCAAAACAAGCCATTAAAAGATGTCACATCGACCAAACAATGAGTCAGTTAATCACTTAAAATAGTTATCTAGATTATGTGAAAAGTGATTGTTGGTTGCATGTCTGCGTGTCCGGTCGACACAAGACCAGTGTGTTTGGTATACCATTTTTCTTGGGATGGTGCAGTAATCCTCTTGGTATGTGGAGCGCTTCCAGTTTTCATTGCCTCTCTGGGGATTTCTCAGCTGACACAGGACTGGACCGTGGCTTTGTGGGAGTTTCCAGTGTTTTTTATTTTAATCTGCGTTGGCGGTCAGTGGCTTCGGGGTCAACAAAAGGTGACTCAGGATTCAGAGAAGTGCAACCTTCCTGTGTCTCCGGTATTTACTGAGCAAGGTTATAAGACTTTCAGTTTTCAATTAGTTTGTATCCTATTTTAATTGTGACATGTGGATTTCATTTTAGTTTAGTTTGAGTTGTGTGTTTGCTAGTTTTAGTTTAGTCTGTTTTTCAGAAAGGTTTTAGTTTTTATATATTTAATTTTAGTTTTACAGTGTAGTTTGCTTTTGTTAGGGCCAGGTATATTGTCTCGGAAGTACGTAGCGACATATTAGGGGTGTAACGATACAGCGATCCAGTCCAACGATCCCATATTATCTATTCAAAGTAGGGATAGACGGGAGGATCATCGGCCCTGGACGAATATCGGGCCGTTTTTGGCCGTTTGCAGATGATCTATATCTGCGTTTTATTTGCCTGATAACCGATAAAGTTAATGAATTAAAAAGTGTTCTACTTTGGCTCCTCTACAGCTCTGTGTCTGTCCCTCTGCTTGGGATTCACTCACTACTGAGTCTGACTTCATGTCACGCCCACAACACTGTCTGACCCTCTGTTACAGTTTCTAATTTATTAAAGCAACACCAAAGCACTTTTCCTCTTCGGTCCCCCTACATGTCCATTACCGCTGTCATTCGAACTACAGATTCCTATCTGGCAAACTGGCGTAGTGCGGTTATAGCCGGTAGAGAGCCGCAAAGTGAACGCAGAAGTGCCGTTCACCCTGTTAGGAGTTGATGAACCACTGAAACGATTTAGGAAACATTATTTTAAGGTACAAAAGAATCTTTGGTGTTGCTTTAAATAATTACTTAAAGCTACAGTGCGTAGTTTCTGTCGCCCCCATGAGGAGTTCTAAGTAATGACAACAACCCTGTCGGCACGTCCACATGATACAAGCCTTCCGTGATCGCGTATGATTCTAAGATCTTTTTTTTTTTTTTAAAGCACAGGTTGCTATGCCATTTTTAGACTAGACTTTTATGCAATATAATATCTGACCTTTGTTTGCAATGTACCACATTACATTGTCAAATGTAAAACATTTAACAACATAATGTAACAATAACTTATAACTTCAGTCAATTGGAAACTTGACAATTTATCAATAAAGTAAAAATAAAAGAAAAAGTTTGCCGACAATGGTTTGGTGTTTTGGTGCCCCCAACGTCGTCTTCCAGGCAGCGATGCCTGGAAGGCACTAGGATTAGGCAATGGTTAGGTACCTTGAAGTCAACGGTTGCAGCGCTGCCTTGAAGGTTTGGTTGGGGGCTTAAACCCCCATCGAGCCAGCGCAGCGGTCTTAGCAGCTGAGCAGAGAGGGCAACTCGGCAGTCCGCTAACTTGTTGCTCTCTCTAATATAACCAATATAAGCTGCTCTGTTTAGGCTACAAAACGTGCAGGCTGAAATTCAACCGTGCGGTTTTGTCGGGATTAAGCTATAAGCAGAAGGAAGCTCCGCTAGCTGCTAGGCTAATGTGCAATGGTAAACACCCAGAAAATGGTACGCGCACATAGCAGAGCTGGCAAACTGACTTTTTTGTCGACAACACGAACGTTGTCAACATAAGTCACTGGAAATCCAAAATACTTCCCCACTGGCGACTTCAGTAAAAGAGGAATGGGTTCAAATTCTGTCGATGGGTCTCCTGCATCTGCATTTGCCATGCTATCTTTTGACTGGCCATAGTATATCTATGGGCTGTAGCTACGTTACAGGAGGTTGACTGGCTGTAGCCATAGTATATCTATGGGCTGTAGCTACGTTACAGGAGGTTGACTGGCTGTAGCCATAGTATATCTATGGGCTGTAGCTACGTTACAGGAGGTTGACTGGCTGTAGCCATAGTATATCTATGGGCTGTAGCTACGTTACAGGAGGTTGACTGGCTGTAGCCATAGTATATCTATGGGCTGTAGCTACGTTACAGGAGGTTGACTGGCTGTAGCCATAGTATATCTATGGGCTGTAGCTACGTTACAGGAGGTTGACTGGCTGTAGCCATAGTATATCTATGGGCTGTAGCTACGTTACAGGAGGTTGACTGGCCATAGTATATCTATGGGCTGTAGCTACGTTACAGGAGGTTGACTGGCCATAGTATATCTATGGGCTGTAGCTACGTTACAGGAGGTTGACTGGCCATAGTATATCTATGGGCTGTAGCTACGTTACAGGAGGTTGACTGGCCATAGTATATCTATGGGCTGTAGCTACGTTACAGGAGGTTGACTGGCAGCACTTCAACACGTGTTTTTTTTGCTTGTCAAGCCGACCGGACGTGACATGGGGCGTGGCAGCATCGGCGATTCCGTTTTTTTGTTTTTTTTTGGGGGGGGGTGCAGCTGGGACTCACCAGTCAGCTTACTTGACCGTCTTATAATTTGATGTAGGCCATTCTTGTGCTTAACTGAAACACACCCAAACCATGACACTAAGGAGAAAGATATGATGGATTCGATAAAGGCATGATAAAATAATGTCATCATGGTCTGGTCTATATGAAAATGGTACAGTTTTCTCAGGCAGTATAGACGCTGTGCGTGTATGTGTATGTGCTTATTGATATATTATAGCTCAAACTCACAAAACTGAAATGAGTCATGTTCTTTTTTTATTTTGTTAGGTTTTTTTTAACCTGGCAATGCAGTTTCAGTTCAGCTTTAGTTGTTCTTGAGTTTCAGTTTACTAAAATAATTTTTCTAGAGCTATTTACAGAAGTAGTTTTCTTTTTAGTTTCAGTTTTAGTTTACTTCTAAGATCTGAAAATACAACGTGGCTCTGACTCAAACCACAGAGTGGTCAGAGTACAAACTGGAGCGTGAAGTTGAGCCGACGGAGAGTATTGGGAGGTGAGCGGTCTGTGTGTGGCCCTAGGGCTCTAACGAGGACAGCGCGTCTACTGAAGGTGTCGAGGCCACCGTGCTGCACTTTGTCCACAGGAAACGCTCTTGTGACACCAGGGTTTATGGGCTGTAGTCTGCTGTGACATCTGGCATCCATTCGTCTTTTATCAATAAAAGAAAGCTCACAACCTGCGTAGGGACGTGCTGATTCTGCTCATCATAAATTGAATACCTCTGGGATTTTGGACGGGTTTGTCGGACAAAACGAGACATATAGAGTGGAGTGTGAAAGTTCTGTGTTTAGCCTGGAAACATTAGTTTGACAAAAAAAAAAAAAAATTCACGAGCATCACACTGTAAAATAAAAACTACGAATGTTCTGGCAGCTGGGGCGCCGACAAATACTGAAAATACAGTAATTTTCCATAGTAAAAATACATTTTGTTCTTTCAATTTTACATGATCTTTTGATAGCTGTATGTTTTTTTTTTTTTTTTTTTAAATTCCTCCACTCTGGAGCTTGGTGTGGAAAGCGGAGGAAAAAACTCAGGTTTACCTGCGACACCGCGGACACCGTCTCATCGGAGTGTGTGTGTGTGTGTGTGTGTGTGTGTGTGTGTGTGTGTGTTCTACAGAAATACTTAGAGATATGTTCGCACCTTTTGAGACCTGCATGAGACAAGAATATTTTGTGTGAGGTGGGTGGCAGGGTGTTCACATGTGGTCTGACGTGATGTGTTTTTTCTCGCACTTGTGGAAAGACAGGTGGTAGATGGACACACACACACACACACACGGTTTAACCATGTATCCAGCTAATTTAAATAGCTCGGGTTACTGTATTGTGTGAACACTTAACGTGTGTGTGTGTGTGTGTGTGTGTGTGTGTGTGTGTGTGTGTGTGTGTGTGTGTGTGTGTGTGTGTGTGTGTGTGTGTGTGTGTGTGTGTGTGTGTGTGTGTGTGTGTGTGTGTGTGTGTGTGTGTGTGTGTGTGTGTGTGTGTGTGTGTGTGTGTGTGTGTGTGTGTGTGTGTGTTCTCATGGCTGCAGTTTGACCTCTGGTCTCCACCACAGGAAACCCCAAACCACAGTCCTCTCCTCCACTATTTTGTCTTGTCTTTTATTTCAACATTTAGCTTTCCCACATGTCTCTCTGGATCTCTGTGCTCATTTCCACCTCATTTCTCACTCTTAAAATGTTCTTCTTTGGTTTCCACCCTGCAGTGTTATTTAATTTTTCATTTTTTCTTTTTGCAGAATAGAAATAGTCTCCATGTGAGTTCATATAAAAAGGTATGTTTTTAAAAAAAGAAAAAAAAACCCAACAACCCTTCTATTAAGTGCGCACTATTACTCGTTCTTATCATGCAATCAACATGCCACAGTTCATGCAGTGATTGTAATCATGAACACACACCGCTGATTACAGACGAAGCATGCACATTTTAAAGTGCCAATCAGCACGTTTTTATTTTTATGTGTGAAGCTGTGGTTATTCCTCTGCAGTCCTTTTATAGTTTGAATTTGGAAGGAAAGAGATGTTAAACGCCGAGGATTAAGGGCTCGACTTGGCCGCGGCATAGACATTATATATAATAGACCAGCAGAGCCCGTGTCTCTGGACGGAGACCAGTGAAGGACATTAGAAGCTCTTTTCTGGTGATGGCTGAGCGTTACTGAGCAGCCTCCAACTGAGCTTGAAGACGTAGATGTGACGTGAGCAACCTGTCTGAAAGTTGGAAGTCTTCTGGTAGCTGTGCCAAGAGAAATCTCAATCATTCCCAATCTAGCAGAGACGGAGAGCGTAGGTATATGTAAGGAGATAACATAGGCACAGGCTAATTATTGCTAACTAAAATGATAGTTTAACATTAGTAATGGACGCGAGCAGACTGCACTGCGCATGCCCATATGACTGTTCTCCCGAGGTCCTGTAGCTGTAATAATGGATAATGCTAACGTATCCAGTTCTCTTAATGCATCCATGCAAGACACCCCCGTCTGTCGCTAGCGATGATGACGCAGTGATTAGTGACGATTCTCTCCGAACAATCAGTAGTCTGCAGGTTTTCACGTCACCTTTCGGTATCTCCTCAGCTCGCTTGGAACCTCGACGGAGGTGATACTAAATAAAGTACCTGTTAGCAGGTACCAGGGACTTTTTTTTCATAATGGAAAACCAATAAAGGCGAGTCGAGCAGGTACCATGTAATGGAAGAACGCCATTATTTTGGTTCTGTTTTGGGAGCACGCTGTGACTGTCCATCTTGACTCCCAGCCGAGCCGTGTTGTCACTGTAAACTAACTGGCTCAACAGATATGGTCAAGTTATCTAGTGACTAGAGAGTCCAGACTGAAATATCGAACTCTATCTCTCTATCTTAATGTTTCTGCAGACGTTTATGATGCACAGAGCTTTCATCTAGCGCCACTTGAAGGTTCTGAGTTTTGAGTGAAATATCTCAACAACTATTGTATCCGTTGTCTTTAAATGAGTTACAGATGTTCACGTTCCCTTCAGGATAGTATCAATCAACCAACATGTATTTGTATAGCACTTAACAGCAACCAGCATGTATCCAAAGTGCTTTACATAAAATAACATGCAGTAAAACCAGAAGGAATAAAACGAAAAAGAATACATGAAAGCAGAAAAAACAGAAAATGTCACAACGCTACTCTGTATTAAAAGCCAGTCTAAATAAATACGTTTTTAAGGTTAGACTTAAAACGAGCTACATCTGTTATAGTGCGGATGTCATGAGGTAACTTGTTCCAAGTAGTGTGTAGATGGCGGTCGGCACAATTTTAGGTCGCAGAACACGGGAGTCGCTGTTCTACTGCTGTCTCCATCGGTTAGTTTGTTTGTTAGTTTTGTCACACAATTACACTAACAAACTAACCGATGGAGACAGCGGTAGAGCAGCAACTCCCGTGTTCTGCGAGGTAATACTGTGTGACTGTTTTTGTCAAAGGAGTCTGGTGGCTTTGACGAGAGCCGAGCTGGATATAATGGCTTGGGTTGTTTTTTACGTGGTCTTGCGTGTGTTACAGGACAGAGGCAGCAGGAGGTACATCAAGCTTAGAATGGCTGTTTCACTGCTGAAGCCCTCGCTAATGTTTGTCAAGTGCTTCCTATTTGGCTGCAGGCAGGTGGAGAGCGCGCGCGCACACACACACACACACACACACACACACACACACACACACACACACACACACACACACACACACACACACACACACACACACACACAGAGAGATACAGATACACACACACACACACACACACACACACACACACACACACAGAGATACAGATACACACACACACACACACACACACACACACACACACACACACACACACACACAGAGAGATGCAGATACACACACACACACACACAGATATACATACACAGATATACATACACACACAGATACACACACACACACAGACACACAGATACACACACACACACAGATACACATAGATATATACACACACACACACATATATATATACACACACACACACACACACACACACACACACACACACACACACACACACACACACACACACACACACACACACGTGTGTGTGTGTGCTTCATTTCCTGTGTGTTGGACTGTTGCCTGTTTGACCTCCCATGATTCGGCTCCCTCCCTTTATTTCTTCCCTCCTTTTGGCCTCTTTCTTGTTTCCTTTCCCCCTTTGGATGTTCTTGTTTCTTCTTGGAAACCTCTGCAGAGCAGTTCACAAAGTATCCTTAAAAAAAATAGAAAATCAGTCTCCAAAACAGCGTCAGCCTTTACCTCACTCAATGTGTACAATGATTATTTTTTTTCTTCATATGTTCCTGTTTACAGTGTTAATTTGCTGTTGCTGCCGTTTGCTTTAAACACAAACTCAGCATTTCCTGCAGATGTTTTACATTAAAAACCTTCCAGCGGTTTCAGTGGAATGGAAAGGCTTTTATTTTGAAATAATCACAGTGTAATGTCAGTTTTTGTTGTTTCACTGTTGAAATGATGTCTGAATTCTGAGTTGACCATGTCATGTGTTGAGTTTTTTTTTGCAGGTAAATACCCCGAACACATTCTGTTCTCAGAGCACGCTGTTCAGAACAATATTTAATACTGATGAATGAACAGATAGAATACGAAAAAGACACGTTTACTAAAGCTGCACTGACTCGAGACCGTTGCGCAGAGCAACGATTTTTTTTTTACTCTTGTATGCCTTGTTGTTTTGTTTTTTTTTGGGGGCTTTTCCCTTTATTTCAGAGTGACAGTGGATAGACAGGAAAGGGGGGAGATAGATGGGGGATGACACGCAGCAAAGGGCCGCAGGTCGGATTCGAACCCAGGCCGCTGCAGGACTCAGCCAACATTGGGCGAACGCTCTCACTGGGTGAGCTAGAGGCCGCCCCGTGCCTTGTTTTTTATCATATCAAAATGACTCAAACCGATGAATCGATTATCACAGTAGTTGGTGATTCATTTAATAGTTAATTGATTCATCTTTGCAGCTCTAATGGAATACTCAAAAAAGTACTTACCGGTATGTACAAGGCTTTCCGCCAATTATCAGGACCCAACACTCGTATAGCTGTACACGTGTGAGTCTTTTTTTGCGGGGTTTTTCATCCCTTGTTGCTGTTTTTCTGTTTCCATTTGTCTTTTTATCTCCCGCACTCAGCCGTCGAATATAAGAGCTACAGTACGCATTTACAGTCATTGCTACTTCTAAATGGAAACACACACACACACACACACACACACACACACACACACACACACACACACACACACACACACACACACACACACACACACACACACACACACAGAGCTGGATCAGATATGAATGTCGTGATCTTCCCACAGTCTTCCTGCCTGTTTCTATAACGCCAGTAATTACAGCTGAGATGACCCCACACACACACACACACACACACACACACACACACACACACACTCTAAACTGCTGATGGAGACCTCACTAGATCAAAGTATTTGTAGGAAGTGTGTGTGTGCTTGTTTTACTATATTTGTGGGGTCCAAAAACCGGGGAATACAGTATACTTGTGGGGTCTGCACAGCCTTGTGCTGGACCCCACAAGGTTAAAGGTCTGTTTGAGGGTTAAGACTTGGTTTTAGGATTTTTTTTTTTTTTAGGAAAACGTGGCCGTGTAGATGTAGCCTAAGTCAGTAAGTCTCAGTGCAGTCAAGTTTGGTGTTATTCATCCGTTAAAGCTATTCCTGCAACATGCTTTGTATATTAGCAGAAGTTGATCTGAGTCCAGCTGTTATTTCCTGTTGCGTGTGGTTGGGATTCCTCTGATCAGTGGCTATTACCTGGAGCTGTGTTTGTCTGGAAGGAACTCCTCCAATCTCTCTCTCTCTCTCTCTCTCTCTCTCTCTCTCTCTCCTTTTCTGCCTCTCTTCTTGCAGTATTATATTTCGGTCTGTGTGTGTTGTAGTAAATTACTGCTCCAGTTATGAGGTGATTAGTCATATGGTATCAGTTTATTTTGCCAGTAATGGAAACTGCTCGCTGCCAAAAAAAAACGCTTCCCTCTCTCTCAGCTTCCAAACTTCCCTCTCTCCTTCAGCCTTTCTCCTCTTATTTTTTTTTTCTTTAGTGTCCCCCTCCTCCTCTTTCTTCCTCCCTGTGGTTCTCATTTTATGGCCTCTCAACCTCCCCCGCCCCCCCCCCTCCTTATTGCGTTCTTTTCATTCCTCCCTTAACCTTCCATCCTCCTGCTTCCCATCCCTTTTTCCAATCTTTACACCACTCATGTTTCTTTTTCTCTTCTGAACTTAGCGCTTCTTCTTCTTCCTCTTTTATCATTTTCGAATTTTGTCTTTTCCCCTCCCTCGCTAATGTAACTTTAGTTTTTTTCATGTTTGTAGAGTGACAAAATGGCTCTGCCCCCCTCAGAGAATAAATAAAAAACTCTGACTCAGGATGTAAAGGAGCGTTTAACTTTTAAACGGTTCACAGATTCCATCAAAAATAACTGGCGAAGCACGTGTCGAATGAATTGAAGCGAACAATCGGGGGGTGTTTACTAGTTGCATTAGAGTAATAGATTATCATTGTGGTTGTTTCCTTTGCCAGGTCGACTCCCTGAGGGCCGCTCTGATAAATGTTCTACATGCATCTCGCACTCCGACAGGCCTAATGTTGTGTCAATTAGAGAGGGGGGGGGGGGCCGATTAGGAAAAGAGAGAGAAACGCACAACGGCCGGCGGCGTGTTTACATTTCTCGGCTTCAGGTCTGATAATGGAGGAACGTCTCGGTCAGGTCAGCGGTGGGTGACAGCGATTACGGTTCATTCAGAGCGAGACGGAAAGATTTAATGAGACACGGTTAAGTGGAACTTGGAACTCATTGAGTAATCCTGTTACTGTAAAATGGCTGCGTCCTTCTGTATCAGATTAGGGCAGTGGTTCTCCAGCTTTTTTCAATAATGTTTCCCCCTTTTTGAAGAGTTATTTTTTAAAGCCATGTACCCTCTAACCAGCGCAAATAATTTTTGGTATGGAAAAAAAGTCTCTATAAAGAGGAAGAATACAGCGATGTCAGCGATAGATTTACTAAACAACAGCCTTGGACCTGGAGAACATTTAAATGCTGACGAGAAAAGGAGACAAAACCTTGGAAAAAGACGGTAGAAAGAAGGAAGGCAAGAATAGGTCGAAAAACTTCAGAAAAAAACAGTAGAAAGAAGGCAGGCAACACTAGGGCGACCAAAGCGACAACAAATTCAAATAAGCGACAAACTTCGAAAAAAGTGACAGACTTTGAAAAAAGCAGAAAAAAAAACTTTGAAAGAAGAGACAAAAACTTTGAAGAAAAAAAGACCGTAGAAAAAAGTAAGGAAGGCAAGAATAGGTCAAAACAAACGACAAACCCTTCAAAAAAAGGTGACAAAAACTTGGTAAAGAGCAACAAACTTGGAGAAAAAGACACTAGAAGTAACTACAGCCTTGAATACTCCCTGCAGTCCTCCAAAGTACCCCTAGGGGTAGGTACACGTACCCCCATTTGAGAAACACTGGATTAGAGGGTTAGGCTGGGTTTCCACTGGCTGATTCAATTCATACGAGGACGTGAGCAAAGTCCGTTAACGGCGGCAAAAGGGCTCGGCTGTTTACCGTTCCCCTGCTCGTCCAAAGTTTACTCTGAGTCATCTTTTGCACAGCGGTAGCCAAAGAGAGGACAGACTCGGGAACATCTCATCTCATCTTTGTCCGCTTATCCGGTGTCGGGTCGCGGGGGTAGCAGCTCCAGCAGGGGACCCCAAACTTCCCTTTCCCGAGCCACATTAACCAGCTCCGACTGGGGGATTCCGAGGCGTTCCCAGGCCAGGTTGGAGATATAATCCCTCCACCTTGTCCTGGGTCTTCCCCGAGGCCTCCTCCCAGCTGGACGTCCCTCCACCTAGTCCTGGGTCTTCCCCGAGGCCTCCTCCCAGCTGGACGGGCCTGGGACACCTCCCTAGGGAGGCGCCCAGGGGGCATCCTTACCAGATGCCCAAACCACCTCAACTGGCTCCTTCCAAGGCAAAGGAGCAGTGGCTCTACTCAGAGCCCCTCACGGATGACTGAGCTTCTCACCCTATCTTCTCGCCCTATCCTAGGGAGACGCCAGCCACCCTCCTGAGGAAACCCATTTCGGCCGCTTGTACCCTGGATTATATATATATATATATATATATATATATATATATATATATATATATATATATATATATATATATATATATATATATATATATATATATATATGGGGAAACAAAATCAAAAATTGTGTGATTCGTGATTTTTTTTGGGACGATTTTAGAATAGATTTTTTTTCCCTAGATTGTGATTTATTTTTTAAACCAATGATCACCTTAATATATTCTCTTCTCACGGTACCGCCGTAGTAATGACAACTGGCATTAGCTGGTTGCTAGCAAAACATATTTAAACTAAACTAAACGCAACTTTTTAGGCTCCGTGGCTTGTGTAGAAATTTTACGAAATAGTTTGTGATAGGCCAGGTAGAAACTGATAGAAACGTATCAACACTAGGGATGGAGACCGTTAATTTGTATTGCTATTGATACCGTTTTCGAGGCTGCTTAACGATCTGAGTCTTTATCGATACCATTATTGATACTTTTCTATTATTTGGCGAAAAGACGAGACGACAAATTCATAATCTTAACAGGACTATTATTGCTTTTATTGCAAAAACTGTGAGTCTGTGACTGTCTGATTTTTCTGTTTTTGTGATTGGTTTAAAGAAATGCCAATAAACCGGAGCACGTTTTCCTCCCATCCCTAAATACTGTGTGGGCTAGCCAGACCCTCCTCCGCAGCGCTGTGGAGGAAGGTCTGGCAACGCGAGACTAGGTGACAACTATTTGATGAATCGATACATTTTTGCAGCTCTACTCCTTGTCGTGATGTCCTTGAAACACAGACTTTGAAAGAGGCGGAATTGGACCAAACCTTTTGTTATCCAGCAGTCAGAAGTTCCTACACACGCAGAAATGAATTCATATGAATGAGTTATGGTCCTGTCCCTCCCGCCTCTCCTCCTCCTGTTATAGCGAGGTGTGGAGCAGCTGGAATCTCTCATTAATCCAACAACATTGAGTTGAGTTTGAAGGGCGATTGGCATGGAAATATCAGAAGAAAACACTTTCTAAGCCCATCAGGGATGTAAGGCTTGTGTAAACGGTGCGAGTTCAAGGTTCCGTGAATGATACGGGTTTTGAAATGGAAATTTGTCTGAGTGATCAATGCCTCTGGGGCGATGTAGATGGGGGGATGGCATGTGTGACTCCACAGGAGGCAGACATGGCATACTTATGCTGCATCTCATTAACGGAGAGGGAGAGGGAGGGAGAGGGGGAGAGAGAGACCACCAACAACACACACAAACACACCACTGATTGCCCTATGGTTGTGGGTGAATCTGTCTCCTATTGGCATGAAGTTGCACAGACCTCCAACATTTTACCAAACAAGTTCCATCCTGCGAGGAAATGTTTGGAAAAGTCAGAATTAGGGTTTTCTTCCCTTTTATACTTTAACTGAAGCACATGTAAGAGGCAGTAGTCACAGAAACGTAGCAAAGATGAATGATGGATACATTTAGGTTTGACAGGACTGGATTTAAAGGTGATATGTTGTGCCAGGATTTGATCTTTAGGGAAACTTTTGAATTTGGCGGAAATGGGCACTTTCTTGCTGCGAGCTGGATTAGAAAATTGATACCACGTTTCATTTCTGTCAGGTGAATATAAAGCTACTGCCAGCAGCCTGTAGAGAAGGCCAAATGAAGCCTCATGAAGCTTTCTGTACGATTTACTTTATTTTCTGAGCCCACTAAATGGCGCTCTCTGTTCAACGATGGGTTGAAAGCACACTGAATTGCCATTTTAAACCAAGAGCGCCATCCAGTAGGCTTGGGCCGGTGCAAACCGACGGTCCGGCAAAAACGCAGGTCTTTCCATTCATTTTGAGTAGGGATAGTGTGTTTAGGCTGCGGCGGGGGTTGCCGCAGGGGGAGCACTCCAAATGACGCAGCGGCCTGCGGTGAAAAGTTGAGACCGACTCAACTTTTGGAGAAATGCGACCCACGTCACGCTGCGGTGGCCTATCATGGAACCGGAGATCAGACTTGTCGGTGTGGTTTGAGGCGTTGTTAGAGTCCCGTACAGGAAACGGGAAACATCACTGCCTCTATCGCCGCCACAAGAAAGTTTAAAAACACTTTGTGGGTAAAAAAACCAAACACAAACGCTGTGTGGACTAGCCAGACCTTCCTCCACAGCGCTGTGGAGGAAGGTCTGGCTATGCGGGACTAAAAAAACAGCTAATCTACTGGAAAGCTATTTGATTCAGAAAACAGTGGCACTATTGCGAAGTAGCTAAACTAGGAACGCTACGTAGTGCCAGGTTGCTAACGTTGGCTACTTTCCAATTTGCCAGAAAGTTTAGAAATAAATGTCCATGTTTACTGTACAGACATGAGAGTATCACTCTCCTTAGATAACTCATGGGAAGCAAGTGAATAAAACCCCAAATGCCGAACTATTCCTTTAAAGTGTTGCATGCTGAATTCTGAAACGCCTCTAAAAGTTCAAATTTAATAGAAAAACGTACTTCTTTCTAGGACATTTTTGAAGGGATTAAAATGGTTAAATTTGGAGAAAATATTCACTGGTTTCTATTTTCAAACATCCATATCTTTCCCATCCTAGTTTGATTTATCTTTCCAGACACCGACTCGGATAGATCTCTCAACGCCTCGTGCATTTCCATCAAATATTTGATGTGCACCCAACTGCTGTTAATGCCAAAGCTTTGCAGCACACAGATCAGAGCAGCCAGGGAGGGAAGAGCTGTGTCGAGAGAGAGAGAGACGTTTTCAGGACAGGGTGAAGGCATGACGAAAGTGAAACCGACAGATAAGAGAGGAAGCAGAGAGGGGTTAAGAGAGGGGCTCATGACAGTTCAAAAGTGGGGTTTTTTCCATCGATTTAGAAGGTTTCACGTCTGACACTGGCACATCTTGGATTGAAGCTGCAGCTGAAATAGCTTTAAATGCTGTCATTTTCGTGCCAAAACGTTTCAAAGTATTCAGTGTTACATTTGACAGTCTTGACTGAGCGTCATTCTCTTCACGCTGGGACAGATCCTGCAAAACAAAGTTTTGTGCCGATTTCCTCCCCTAAAACCATTGCCTCCTTTTGGGTTGAAGTGGTCATCCGAAGAGTGGAGTAGCTGCAAATGCTCGGGGTGAAATGACACTATCGAGATGGCACAGGGCTTGTAACTTGTGGACATTATTCGAAGCCAACAGCAGAACATAAGCCAGGTTTAAATACTTTTTCCAACTTCCTTTCCTTCACTTGTGTTGCTGAAGTTAAAAATCTTTACCTTTCTTTTCTTATCTATACATGGTGGAGTGCATATTTGGACTTGCCTTCTACTTTGACAAATTGCCCTCTGTAGCAGCTTGTGACTGACAATGCCAATAAAGTTTGTTCAAACCATAGACTGTAGAAATAGAGCAGTGATGTCACCCATCGGTTTGTGGACTGCCGTTTTGAAGCCTTGAGTTTGCCAATATGTTTTTTTTTTAAATCGGATGTGATGATATGTGACGATAAAGAGGGAAAGTAGCCGCTTTTCAACCTGTCTGAAGCGAGTCGTCCAGTAGAGATTTACCTGCAGCCGGTAGACCCGGACCTTTGGGTACTGCCGCCATTCATCTGCAAATTAGCAGACTTTCTCTTAAGTCGCCACCTAACGCTAGCGGCAGCAAGCTAGCTTGGTTTGGCAGAAAGCTGAACAAGACCTTTTTAGCCGACCAAAATGCTCCAACAAACCGAGTAGATACTGTAAATATGTAATCAAACACAAAGCATGATAATCATTGGATCAGAGGTAGATGACACTTTGTTAGGATTATTTCTTCGTGCATCTGAAGGCCAATATGAGCTGTGTTTATCAGTCCTGTTGTTGCTGAGAAGAAACGGAGAAAAGAGCTTCTGATGCTGCAGAGAAGATTGATAAGTAGTTGTTTGTCTTCAGCAGAATAGAACGTGTGTGTGTGTGTGTGTGTGTGTGTGTGTGTGTGTGTGTGTGTGTGTGTGTGTGTGTGTGTGTGTGTGTGTGTGTGTGTGTGTGTGTGTGTGTGTGTGTGTGTGTGTGTGTGTGTGTGTGTGTGTGTGTGTGTGTGTGTGTGTGTGTGTGTGTGTGTGTGTGTGTGTGTGTGTGTGTGTGTGTGTGTGTGTGTGTGTGTGTGTGTGTGTGTGTGTGTGTGTGTCCAGTGATTTGTAGGTGTAAAGGCTTTGCTCCGTCACTTCCATTAAACATGCTGTCGTCATTTTGGTTCTCCCTTCCCCTCTCCTATCTATTCCTCCCTTTCCGTCTCACTTTTTCTACTTTCCTGTCCCTACTTCCCAGCGATGCTCATCTCTCGCTTGATTGCTTTTGCTGAGGTGTGGACACGGCTTGGTTTGTCACACACACAAACCTTAGACAGAGCGATCCGCCACACTGGTCAGGACCCTCAACAGTCTGTATATTGCAGATGAAATTCCTTTGAAAGGCCCAGACACCACACACATTCTCTGTCTCTGTCTCTGTCTCTCTCTCTCTCTCTCTCGCTCTCGCTCTCTCTCGCTCTCTCTCTCGCTCTCTCTGTCTCTCACACACACTGAGTTTTGAAGAGAGGAGTCTGTTGCCGCCCGCTGGTTTTAACTACAGAGTCTTATCTACAGAACCACTATCAGTAGTTTAAAGATAGAGCTGGTGGAGCGGAGTCACGGCTCTCTCTCTCTCTCTCTCTCTCTCTCTCTCGCTCTCTCTCTCTCCTGCCTTTGTCTTTCTGACAGTCGGTGTCTCTCGTCCATGGGTATGCTGCTGACAGATAAGGCATTGATGTTAATTACGAGACATGTCGCCTGTCAGACAGAACGAGTCGGGCAGGTCTTATCATCAGTCCGGTAGGCTTGTATGTTACATCTTTCCTAGTCTCTTCTGCAACTAAAAGCTATTACCGTGGCAATACCAACCGAGCAGAGAATACACACTGCTTCCCGTTTGCATCGGCACGCGGATGCCCAGTATACGCGATTAGTCATGAGATATGCCATTTGGCCGGGGTTAGTTTAAACGGAGAATGTTTCTGCTACTGTAGCTAAAACTCTTGTCTGAACGGAGATTGTGTTGTGGTTCAAAATGCTGCATAAAAACAGAAACGTAGCAATGTAAATGTAGCCCTAAACTACAAAATGGATTGTTTGTCGGTGCAAACTCTGTGCACAAAGGTTTAAAACAACTTAGGGCTTATTTTTGTAGTTTTGGCCGCCATTCCTATCAGTTGAAATGACACTGACCAAAGTTATTTCCAACATCTGGGACATTCGTTTGATGGGGCAAGAAACCAGAGCAGACAGATGATCAGATAAACAAGTCAACTAGGGCTGCAACTATTGATTATTTTCATTGTCCATTAATCTGTCCATTGTTTTCTTGATTCATCGATATGTTGTTTGGTCTCTAAAATATCAGAAAATGGTGAAAAATGTGGATCAGTGTTTCCCAAAAGCCCAAGATGACGTCCTCAAAAGTTTTTTTTTTTTTTTTTTTTTTTTTTTGTCCACAACTCAGATATTCAGTTTACTGTCACAGAGGAGTGAATAAACTAGAACATATTCACATTTAACAAGCTGGAATCAGAGAATTTCTGACTGTTGTTCCATAAAACAATGACTCAAAAAAAAATCAAAATAGCTGGCGATCTTTGCAGCTATAATCCAAATGTTATCGGCCCTCAAAAAAAAAAAAAAAAAAAAAAAAAGTATCAGTAAAAAAGATTTAAGAGCTAATGTTTGTTTGCGTGTCACTCACTTCTCAACCTGGAGTACAAAAACTCAGTGTGTGTCTGTATCTGTCAGGCTGACAGTCTGATGAGCAGCCCTCCTGAGGTGGTTTACGTTTGTGTGTGTGTGTGTGTGTGTGTGTTTTCTGACTCTTTCTTTGCGTTTCTTGTTGGGAATGAGTTAATCTGGGACCAGGGGGAAGCGTTTGCCACAGATTAGTGTGTATGTGTGTCCAATAAGCCTGTTGGTATCTGTGTCGTTTCCCTCCTTCGCACTTTCTGCAGCTTTCTGAAAACATGCAACACATGATCTAAATTGAATGCTTTAAGTATAAAATGCATTCAATTCGAAACCCTAACCCTTGCCTAAACGCGGTCATTATCCCAGTTGTTGATGCAGTTTGAAACCCGTCATTAGTAATGTTCAATAAGAAACCGGTCGAAGGAGCAGCTTTGTTTAATTTCTGTTGTTACATTGCTCCTAAAATTCATTGGCAAGTGATTTAAAAAAATAAATAAATAAAAGCTGCGCTTCAGCACCTCAACAACTGTAATTTCCTCCGTAGCAAATTTCACAATCTCTCCTCTCAGCTCTTTGCAACCCTGAACTGGAATCCCAATTAAACTCAAGGCTGAGTTATTAACGTCGGAAATTAGTTGTTTTGGGAGTTCCCACCAACTTCCAGCATTAGTCTTTAATCGGACAACAAAGAGGTGTTCGTGTGAGGAATAAATACAAGGCAGATCTTCTATCTTTTCCCCATTGGTGGTCCAGTTTCTTCCTGCACTGTAAAGACATGCCGGTTAGGTGAACTGACTAATAAAGAGGCAAAGTCCCTCCCCTTCTGGTGGACCGCCATGGGACCTTATTTTGGAAGAAATATATACAATATGGAGGGAGACGCAAGTAATTATTTGATTCTGTTTGAGCCATGAATTACACACATCATTTTGCAAGTGAAGAAAGTCTTGTAGGTTTGTCCTAAGTTTGTCGTAGTACCACTTAGTTTTGTGTGGAGCCGCTCAGTGAACTACATCTCTCGTCATGCACAATATACAGTAGGTCACCTTACTCGATAGCTAGCTAGCTTAGCTCTGCTCCACAACACATGTAACATTATCTTACCTGATGGGTTTCATCCAGCAAAGTTGTATCGCAATAACGAGCTAGACTCGTTGCTTGTGTGAGTAACGTTACATATAGGGATCCTTATAAATATGGAGAAAATACCTATGACCAAATACCTCAATGTTGATATTGCGGCGATATTGTAGGGTTGACAATTGGTGCTTTCACAAAATATGTTGACAATTAGATTTTAGATAAATAATAATAGTGCAGCCTTTAAAACCAGGAAAAGACAAAACTACCATATCACGATATTACGATATCCCAAATCTAAGACTGTATCGATTCATATTGATATGTTGCCCAGACCTACTTACAAAACAAAAGTCATCTTTCCAAAATATTACAGAGGCCAGTAAGTACTTTGTTAGGATTATTTCTTCGTGCATCTGAAGGCCAATATGAGCTGTTTATCAGTCCTGTTGTTGCTGAGAAGAAACGGAGAAAAGAGCTTCTGATGCTGCAGAGAGGATTGATAAGTGTGTGTGTGTGTGTGTGTGTGTGTGCTTTTTCTTCTGTGTCTCATACTCAATGGTGTGTGTCCGTCCACTCACATTTTGTAGGACTAATTTAAGCATGTCCAAACACCCACGCAGACGTATGCAAGAAGAGCAGACACACATCTGAGGAAAAAGGGCTTTTAGTCGAGGGTCTGCGTGCATGTGAACGGAGATGTATTGACATCTTCATACACACAGAACGAAGGGAGACAGAAAATGGAGGCTGCTGACATAACAGGGAGGAAATGTTGAATGTTCAAACAGATTGGGGGAGGGTTAAACAGAGCTGGATTAGAGGAAGACAGATACAAAAAGATGTGGAAATACACAAAATACCATTAAACGTCAGGGAGTGTAAGTCATATCTGAATGCACGAGCTCCCACTCGCCAGCCTAAGGTTGTGAAACTGAGTAAATATGAGTGGAAGGGGAAAGATGGGTTGAGATGCAGCCTGCAGCTTGGCAGTTTCCTAATGTTGTATGACATTTCGGTTAGTGTGATTTTTTTTTTTTTCTTTTTTTTTTCCCCCCCATGACATCCATTCAGCATCCGGCAGTGGACGTGGTAGAGGAAAGATAAATACTCCCAGTAGCAGCAGACTTAAACTTGGAATTGTAATGCTATTTTGGAGACTGTCCTACACTAGAAAACGCTCCCAGAAGTCAATTGTACAAGCAGCATATGCGACCTATATTTACGTCTATAGTGGCGGCGCCCTCTCAAGGCCGTAGTAGTTATGATGGTAGCAGAGCGGGAAGTAAAGTGACGAAATGTAAGCGCGCCAAATTTCCGCGTAAGGAGGCAGGTTGGGCTGGTGGATGGGTCAAACAAACGCAGGACGTTCACCTGGGAGAGCGGGGTTTGAGCCTGTTTGAAATAAGAGTAAACGGAAAAAACTAAGCTACGTCGTGTTTCACGTCACGTACGTGTGTAACCTTCAGGAAGTGAAGTAACGTCTGATTTTAACCCAAACCACCATCTTTTTCCATCTTTTTACGTTGAAAACGTGTTTAAAAGAGTGACCTTTGTGTTCAAAACCGTGACCGGGAGGAATAAACGACCCATATGGTTGTATGGTTTGGAGGACTTGGTGTAATAAACTTTTTTTTTTTTTTTATCTAAAGGGGCCACAAGCCAGGTGTCAGATATTGACTCTTGTATGCCAATATTAAAACATTTTAAATATTTGAACATTTAAACTAGATGAGCCAGTTATTTAAAGTTAAGTTACTGTTCATTACTGCATCCTGCCCATAACGAAGGCCTGCAGAAAAACTCAAAGTAGCTGAATACTTGTTGTTCATCATTTACACATTTTGAAAAGTCCGCAGAGATACAGGCTAATATACTGTGTTAATATGAAGGAATTGTAATGATTTTTCACAGATGTTTTTCCGTATATATATTTATTTATTTATTTATTTATATATATATTTTTGGATAAACAGAAATGTCCGTTTAAAGGTACAGAGGCTATACTGTAAATAGGGATGGGCATGGGCGATTTTAGACCCTTTTTAGGGGGGCTCAAGAAATTTCATCTCAGCCACCCTAACATTTATAATGATCAATGATAATCAATTTTGGTGCTTCAAGTTAGAGTTCCAAACTTGTCTGTTAGCGACAGAGGACAAAGAATTACAGGTTCAAAGGGCTTGCAACAAGTTTAATATCCTGTGTCTGTCGCCAATGCTATGCCCTTGTAACCCAGTCAAAGAAAGGTTAACAGAAACGTAGTGTTGACCAATCAGAGGAGGCTGTGCCAGACTCCCTCCTTTGGCTGAGTCTCTATCTTATCTGTCAGAGGGAGAGCAGGAGACGGTTGGGAAGTTTAACGTCGGTAGTCCCCAGAGAAGAAGTTGGTCATTTCATGGCGAGGATTAGAACCCAAATTAAAACGTAAGCAAAACTAAAATTGCTGAGTGTTAGAACATTGTGTCAAATTGGTCGTTATTACTGTGACTTATAAAATGTCAGGTTTAGTTCCATCGTAGTGTTAATATTGTCAAAAAACGTTAGCTGACTTTGTTGTTCAGTAGCTAGCTCAGAGATTATCGGCTAATGAAATTAGCGGGGGGGAGGGGGGGGGGGCACTGTATCTGTGTCACATTCTCATTGAAGGTCTGATCCTAGAATCGCTCCTGGGGATGGGGATGGTTAATTTTGTATTGATATTAATACTATTTTCGAGACTGCTTAATGATCCGAGTCTTTAACGATACCATTATCAATACTTAATAGAACCGGGTCTCGAGATTTTTGGATTAACAGAAATGACCATGAACTTAACGGAGAAGGTACTGGTAATTTTCAGCCAGGACATTATCTGTTTTTCTACAGATTTGTTTCTTTTTAGTGTTGAGGTATCAGCTTTCATAAAACCCACATCATATATTCAGGAGCATTAGTCTGGGATGTTTTGGGAAATCTAAGCAGGCAGTGAAGCTTTTTTTATATATCCGGCACATCGTGTTCTTAGATGACTCACAGCCTGTGATCTCTAGAACCCATGAGAACAGGCGCTTAAGTGGGTTTGAAGCGTCTTGACGTTGATTGATACCAGTGGGGAGCTCTGAAGCAGACCACACTGCCGGTCCTTATCACTGACACATCCGGCTCCAAAACAAGATGTCAGCTGTGGAAGGGGGAGAAAAAAAATACGTGCTCCGACTGCTAGTAGTAAGAAGTCGCCGTGACGGGAGAACGCACAAGAAGGAAAAAGTTGACAATCTTAAGACTTTTCTGACAAAACGCTGACAAGCTTTGTAAACGGGCGAATCTGTGTTTGGGGTGTTGAATCCAGACCTCTCTTTGATGCTTAAGAAAAGAGCCGGAAGCATGAGATTAGGAATTGGACACCTCCAGTCACCGATGATTCATGGAACCTCCAGAGCATTCAGCGTTTAAACTGCAGAGAGATGGATGAATAGTAAGCATAACGGTTATCACGGTTCTTTTGCTCCGGTGCATTTGTCCCTGTACTGTCTCTGTGCTCTTTTTCTGTTCTAATTGCTTTTGACACTTTAGAGTTAGAGGTCTCAAAAGTGCAGCGCTTCGATTTAAAAAGCTACGGAATTCCAACACAGCAGAGGAGCTTCAATTAGCTTAAACAATGTAGATTCACTCTTTTCTCTGCCGGGTAATCTTTTCTACAGAAGATGCTTGAAATGTAAAAATAAACAGCAGAGAGATGGACTTGCAAACATGAAAAAGATATTCTACTTACATTACACATTTCTGTCAGAAACTTCACTGTCATGTTATCTGTCTTTTTACATTTGGCAGTTTTTTAGTCATCTGTCATCGTGTGGTGACATTTGAAGTTGTATAACGGTGCAATTTTATAAATGGTCATTGGGTACGTTAACATGCACACTATTATATTATTCCGAATATGACAATATACTAAGCAGTCTTTGAACATGATGATGATAAATATTTTTATTTTGGTTAACATGTATGAAAGAAACAATTCATTCCCGCAATTTGCCACCGTAGCTAACCGAGAAAGAAATAGACTGAAGCCAAGGCTTATTTTTGCCTATAATATAATATAATCCCCCATAGAATCACCCAGAAATCCAACAAAACTAAATACTCGAGTACCATCCATGTATATGTATACACAAACGCAGCTACTTTGAAACTTTATCAAAGACTTGGATATCAACAGGTTTTTGCACATGCACAAACATCACACCGACCTTTTTAAGAAGGTGGATGAAGTTATGAAAGAGGGACGTTGTGTTTGCACGGTCCAACCAGCACGCCACCGGTGGAACACTTTGAAGAATAATCCTGTTTTCCACGGCTACATGTAAACGGGAATATTAGTGTAATATTCACTTTCATTAGCCGTGTAGTCTATATCGACCACGTTTCATTTCCGAAATTGTTCAGGTGCCGCCAGAAATTCCGCGGGATGTCCCTAATTTGGGTCGGATGTCCGTCGCCTTTCTCGTTCTTTGTGTCTAAACTCTGTTGTATTTCTGAGGACTGTGGTTAACTGCTGGTTTTCTGTTGCACGACTAAAACAATTCTTTGAACGTACACATGTTGCACCAAAGTTCCTTGCCGATGCTATTTTGCCGTCATTGTGTCCGAGGCCCAAGACGATGGCGATTGATTTAAAGAAATGACAATAAACCAGAGCACGTTTTTCTCTCATCCCAGAATGCTGTGTGGACTAGCCAGACCCTCCTCGGCAGCGCTGTGGAGGAAGGTCTGGCTTAAATTAGCCATTTAAACAGCAACAAGTCGAAATTTTGTATTTTTTTTGCGGATATTGTGTGCCATAGTCATTCTTCTTGCACCAAACGGGGAAAAAAATCGCTCCAATTGTCTGGAAGAAAATAAACGCCTCGCACACAATCTAATAAAGGACTGTGTGTGATGGAATAGCAGCAGTAGCTTTGTGTTCAGAGAAGCAGGATCACATCCTACTGCTGCTGCTGCACTGCAATGTGTTGACCAATATCCTGGATATATTCGTCCACTGGCTCCGACGGTTCACTCAGCTTTTAACCCTCCCGGCTGCTCTAAAACCCAGTTGGATGTGCACAGTCTGGCTCTTCTGTGACTGAAGGTGCCAAATAATGTATGACTTTTGGGAGTTTCTGTAAAGTCCAGTGGGTTTTTGCTCCAAAACAGAACGGCTTGAAAGGAGAGTGTTGAAAGCCAAAAAATCTTATCGTAGAGGCCGGCCAGTATCGATCACCAACCCCATCAACCTCAGTAGATATATTATGGTCATTTCTCTGCTATGTGGGCCAGTAGAAATCTCTGTTATTGCCCCCTTATACTATAGATGACAGGCTTTAATGAAATATGATGTGTCCCTGTCTCCCTGCCTGTAAACCGCTCAGACGTAAAATTAACATTTTGTACAAAGCACAACTTGAAGCCCTCGGTATTTCGGACTCAGCCCAAACCAAGTGAAAAGGGCTCAAGACAAGCTAAACTGCAAGACTACTCATATGTTTTATCTTATTGTTTGTTCCCTTGTTTACATACATGTATAAAGTACTAGGGACCCATACTTGAGTAAAAGTACAAGTGCTGTATCAAAAAAGTGACTTGAGTAGAAGTTGAAGTGCTCTTTAAGCACCACACTTAAGTAGAAGTACTAAAGTATTCAACATTTTTTGTACTTCAGTATTGCAAGTAGTTTATTTTAAAATGTACTACTCAAGTACTAAAAGTAAAAGTCTCGTGTTATGTAGTTATTAAAGAAAGTAGTCAAAAGTTTGAATATCATATTGTTTATATTTAAATGTTTAGCCAAGGCTGTAGCCAAAGGAATTAACAAATATTAAATATATAGGCTAATATAATAATAAAAATAACAAATATTAACAAATACTGAAATAAAATGTACAATTATCACACTATGCAAGTAAAATGAACATCCTCTCCAGCACAGTAACGATTAAAGCCCCCAAAACGCACACACTAGCTAGTAACATGTGATGAACAGGAAAGTTAGCAAGCTAGCATAAACACAGATAAACTAACAGGGTAAAAGGGTTAACATTCAGTACTCATTGCAGACTGAAACAACTCAGAAATAGCTTAATCTGCTGCAACAATAGCTAAATAGAAAGAGTACAAACTTACATCGTCTCTGACTTCTGAACAGGCGACCATAATTAAAAGAAACACGAAGCGCTGGATCATAGGGATTTCTTACGTAACTAACGTAATTAGCGCAACGTAGCCATAAGTACACACACTGTAGCCGTTTCTCAATGTCAAGGATCCTTCCTTGACATTGAGAAACGCCTTGTAACCTACACAGACTCGGTCTCGTAGCGTGAGGAATTCACAACAGTAACGAGTAACGATGTAGCACATAAAAAAATGTATCGGAGTAAAAGTATTAAACTTATCGAAAATATGTACTCAAGTAAAAGTGGAAGTAGAAGAAAAAATAATACTCCAGTAGAGTACAGATACAGCCTTTTAGTATTTAAGTACAGTGATAAAGTAGTTCTACTTCGTTACTATACATCTCTGCCTGTTTATGGTTTAAGAGAGTAGGAAGGAATATTGTCCATTATTGTGTAGAACTCAAAAAGTTGTCCTTCAAGACAAAGCTCAATCTCAGGATAGATTTGATCCATGTGGCAGAACCGGCCGTTTGGAATAACTGAACCTTGAATGAAGTGAGTGAAAGCTGTGGGAGAATAACAACTACATGCGCCTGGGCCAAGACTACACCTGTATCACCTTTCATCAAAGGCTGCAACCTTATGTCGAGTCATATACAAGAGGGAGGTAGATGAGAGACTGGCGCAGACTCCACATCCATCCAAGAAAAGTATTGATCTTCTCCGATCCACTCCCCGAAGGTAGCGTGTAATATTTGGGCCGTGTTTGTTAGAAAAAAGCTGCCTCGCTCATTTCAGATAATCTGCTCGTGTCAAAACAGGGACTTATCAGACACGACGTTATATAAAAGCCATAATGAGTGTCTGTCTCAAGATGGCAGTCAAGAAAGATTGATTTAAGAACAGGTTGCACACAAAAGAGAGATTCACAGATATTAAAATGTATTCAAACCTCTCCTGCGACAGATTGCGTAATTAGCTCCAAGTCGACTCCTCGCTCATTAACAGCTTTCTCAAAACTCCTAATGGATCAAGATTGATTATTTGATATTAAAACACGTTCAGCACGGCATTGAGTCACGGGTTTAAAAAGTGAAGCTTGGGAGGCAGATCGACAGCTCCGAGAGATGGATTTAAATAGCTGCCATATTCTACTTGTGAGTCTTCCAGCAGTCTAATGAATTTATGAAAGGCCGGTGGGAAGAGGGAGGGGGTTGTGGAGACTGAGAGGATTTAATAAGACCACCAACAGAGAAGCGGGGAGAGATGAAGAGCAGGCAGATAGGACTTTGTTTCACCTCCTGAACCTCATTATGGAAATAGGCTAGATTTCTGATTGCTTTGCTGCATGTGTATTTGTCCTTCTATCCATCAGCTGATGACTGAGGCTGCAGAGAGATGATGCAGCGCTGGTTCTGTAACTGTGGTTCTCTAACAAGTACTTAATACCAGGATTTCATAGTTTTGTGAAAACAAATGAGTCACCCACAGAAAAACAGAGCAAAAAGTCACCTTTTTAAAATGTAATGAGTCTCTTTTGGCTTGTTAAAATAGTTATTATTCTGCATGGAAGTACAGTTGTGAGTGTAAGCGGTATCCTTACTGTACTGATGACGTTTTTCTGGTGTAGCATGACTTTAGTGCATTGGTTCCCAAACGGGTACGCAAAGTGATACATGGAAAATACACGGGGGCGGGGGAGACGCTCTGGGTTGTTTGCATTTCTTTAAACCAATCACAATCGTCCTGGGTGGCACTAAGCTCCAGACGCAGCGACGGTGGCTCTGCTAAATAGTCTCAGGAAGAAACTTGTTTTGGTGGAACATTTGCACCCCGCAAAAGAAAAGGCCACACACAATATTAAACATAACTGTTAACTGTTGACACATTACAGTACCGTGAGCTATTTAAATTAACTGATGCATGGTTAAACCTCATTGGCTCTTACCAGTGTATCTCCGTGTGTACTTCGTCCACAGCAATCCCACCAATCAATCCCAAAACCTCCCAGTTAGAGAGGAGATGACGTAAACATATTCTTTGTAAACCTTTACGATCATTCCCCGAAAGAACCAAGCAGTCCTGACTTGTTGCACCATCCAACTTTTCTTGCTTGCTAGCTCTAGGTTACTTGTTGTTTCCCGAAGCGAAGGGATTTTGAGAACCGAAACACACACACCGAGCAGAAGGAGAGTCAGGCTTTATCCTGAAAATGTAATTCTGTTGATCCAGACTACACACAGTTTAACACATGCATATCTGTTCTCAGGTTGCTGTGCATGCGCTGTCAGTTTGGGTAAAGTTAGCCATTCTTGCCCAGTTTTACCGCGTCGTCTGGCTGCTTTCATGTTTGATAATCCTCACAGAAAGATGCTGGAGGTCCTGAAAGTTCTTGACTAGGAACCATCTCGAATTTGAAGAAAGGAAAAAAAGTCTTCTCTTACAAGCTAGCAGTTAGATATTTTGTCCCTGGAGAACCGTTCCATGTTCAAACATGTTATTTTGAGGTTTGGTTTATAACAACATCCCGCGGCTGGTGGGCACCGAGGAGTTTAGTCTCAAGTTTTTCTTCTGAAGACGGACCGGATGTCAGGCTTTATCCTGGAAATGTGCTTTCGTTAATCCAGACTAATTTACGTGTAAAGCATCTCCTAACCATCATATGTATGCCACACATACATACATACATACATACATACATACATACATACATACATACATACATAGCAGTACAAACGCACTACTAGCTGTTTAATATAACAAACCAGGGGTTTTCCTGACTCAGAATGGGCCTTTTGGGGGGGGGGGCTACGCACGACAGTAAGCATGATCGCTTCACGTACAGCAAAGGCATTGAGTTTGTAATACTTTATTTGACAGAAATCTATATGCATTTGCCTGCCCTTTCTGACAATTTGATTAACAAAAATGTATATTATGCTTGAGTAAATGAAACCCCAATCGACAAAACTGCTTAAAAAAATATAGATACCACCGTTAAAATCCCCGGAGGACGGTAAAACTGAGATTAACGCTCCTATTCAAGTTTATGTTCTGCTTTTTCAACTGTTGTTTGGTAAATTGCTTTTAAATCCAGTCAAAGAGGACTAAATTGCTGTTTTCTCTTTCAGTTTGTATCATTTTGGTGCTGGTGACTTTCCTTTGGGGCTGGTTAAAACCTCTTTGGGGCGTGCCAAAAATCCCTCTATGCAGAAAAAACCCCTGCAAACACAAATGGCAAACATACTTCTTTAAATGTCAAAAAGTGACAACCACTTTTACTTCAAAAGCACAGTCTCCTTCCTTCCTCCAGACAATTCCGTCCTCTCGAGTTGGCCA
This sequence comes from Zingel zingel, assembly GCA_023566125.1. NCBI lineage: Eukaryota > Metazoa > Chordata > Actinopteri > Perciformes > Percidae > Zingel > Zingel zingel. The sequence goes on along the minus strand of CM042331.1, from coordinate 29,222,632 downwards.
GGTCATTGTGGCGAGTCAAGGGTCCCGACCGCCAGAAGACCCCCAGTCTTTTCTCTTTTCTCTTTTTAACTGTGGTAGCTTTGTGTGCTCCGCTGATGCACCTACAAGTGTTCCCTTGTAAACACATGCCCCTGTGCAAAGCCATAAAGCCAGCGGTCAGCCAGCTTGACAGTTCTCTGGGGTTTTCTTGGTCCAACTTAACAGAGGAGGATGAGGAGCGTGGTCTGTGTAACGCTTATCAGTTCAATTTTCTAAGCACAAACGGACATTTGGAAAAACAGAAAAATGGGTTCAAATATCCAATTTTTCATTTTTTTCCGCCTAGATAAATCATTTTTTTTTCCAATTTTCTGTTTTTATTCAGAGGATCAGAAATTTTGAAAATTACAAAATTGCGTCTGGGCTCCAATTATTCAATACTGCGACGATATTCTCTCCCTCGTTCCGCCTAGCTATGCGCCCCCCCCCCCCCCCCCCCCCCCCCCCACACTCGAAACCATCAGTTGCACCTCTGACCCCAAAGTCTATCGGTTTGTTTTTTGGTCCATGTGCAGTTAATGACCTGCATATTCCACAAAGTAGAGGAAGAGAATATCGTTGCAGTATTGAATAATTGGAAAAAACTGTTTAAAGATCCAATTTTTTTTTATTTGTCAAGGTGGAAAAAATGAAGAATTGGATATTTTAACCCATTTTTCTGTTTTTCCAAATGTCCGTCTGTGCTTAGAAAATTGAACTGATAAGGGTTACACTGACCGATCATTGATATTGTGTCTGTATCTTCCAAAATGAGCTCACTACTTTACTTAGCGATGTCTGACGCTCGTATTTGTTTTGGATTTTAAATAAGCGAATGAAGCACAATGAAGTGTTCCGGTATAAGAAGATAACCAACATCTTTATTTTCACGTTAAATCAGTTTGTCTCGTGTATTTTAGTGCTACTCTCTGATGAAGGCTTTTGCCAAAACAGGAATGTGTCAGCCATTTAGCTGCAAAGATGAATCGATTAGTTATGATGTCAACTATTAAATGAATCGCCTATTTTGATAATTTTTTAAAAACTTTTTTGAACTTAACTTTTTTTATTTTTTTTATATAAAAAGTAAAAATTCGGTGATTCCAGCTTCTTAAATGTGAACATGTTCTAGTTTCTTCAGTCCTCTGTGACGGTGAACTGAATATGAATGAATGAATGAATGAATGAATGAATGAGTCATTTTTATTGTCGTGCATAAAAAAAATATAAATGCCCAGCCCAAACAGGCTTACAAGACACCATTATTTACAGCAATGGAACAGATACCAGAATAGCAATGTAAATTGCACAAATGAACCTTCTTGTCGTTTTGCTCATGCTTTAGAGACAAAGGTCGCCAACTCATGTATCAGTAAACCAAATGATTATTATTCCTTTAGAATATCTTTGAGTTGTGGACAAAACAAGACCTTTGAGGACGCCATCTTGGCCTTTGGGAAACAATGATCAACATGTTTCACAAAAAATAACTGAGCCTTTATGAAATATGAAACTATACGTATTGCACGTATTTAAAGAATCTGTAGGAACCGGTGGGCTTTTAATGGGATTTGTTGTCAATAAGAACAAATGAGATCCAAATCCATGGGATTGATCTTCATCAGAATGTTAAGTCAATTTAAACAACACCCCAATACCATTATATAGTCTCAGCATACAGATTATAAACATACAAATCCAAAACTCATCTGCGTTGCGAGGTTAAGCTGCTGGATCAACATCCATGTGTTCACTGAGACTCTCTTCAATGTCGAGTGTACTTAGCGTGTCTGTTTTTAGCTTGTTGTTGTTGTGGCGTGAGCAGCAGTTTTCCTGCTCGCTTCCCAAGCTTGTCTCTTCATCTTCTTGGGTATTTGTGTGTTCTCTGGATGTCCACTCCTTCTGCCAGAGTCCTGCCCCTGTACAGTACATGGTAAACGGGAAAGCCCCTGTGCTCTGAGGAATACTGTGTGGCTCTGGTATGACGTAGCGCGAGTTAATTAAGAACAGGCCTACGTCTCTGCACCGCTGCGAAGGGCAAATGAACTCTGTGGGAACCTTCCTCTGTGATTCTTCCCTTCCTCTTTCTACACAGCTTCTCTCTGTCGTGGCTGCAGGAAGACGCGGAAAGTTGGACAATTCTACTAACTTACTCGAGTACAAGTGGAGTTGCTGAGGTCTGGCAACATCACGAAAAAGAAGTCCAAAGGCTTGAGAAGCGCTCTCAGGATGTAAACAAACATCTCGATTAATTAAACTTACTTGGAAGATAAAACACACAAACAATTCAAAATGTTGCTGTACAAGTAATTGTATCAGAAATAATTGCGATTAACAATGTCAGTATTTATTTATTACTTTTTAAACAAATTCAAGTTTGGAATGAATCCCAGGATACATCTTTTGTTTATATCACTGTCATGTGACCCAGATAATGTGATAACTTTTTCTCAATGGACTTGGTGATACATAACAGCAGACGGCAATGGCAGAATCGGACGCTTTAAGAATGTGTATCGTGATGTATGATGAGACTCATCTGTGTGGTCAGGCGTCACCCCCCCCCCCCCCCCCCCCCCCCCCCCCCCGTCCCCCCCCCGTCCCCCCCCCCCCCCCCCTGTTTATACTTGTGCGTTGGTGTGTGTGGAGAGGGTGATAGAGCGAGGGAGAAGTGAGAGAGTGACGGCGAGCGAGTAGTGACTCTAGAGCAGAGATCTTCAACAGGGGGTCCGGGACCCCTAGGGGGTCCTCAGACTCACTGCAGGGGGGCCTCCAAATTATTGTTAAGTCATACGTGAATCCAACATATTATCAGCAAATATAAATCCCCACTGATGATGGGCTTACTTGCCTATAGGTAACGCTGTCACTAAGGTATTCATCCACAGATACAGCTAATCCCAAAGGATTCACTGTGCCACATTTATGTTGAGAATTAAAATTTAAATATTTATGAAATCATGCCAAAAATTATTTTGATGGCTTAGTATTCTATGCACTAAAAAGGTATGTATAAAGGCTTTAGGCCGCCCTACACGTTATTATAGGCTCAGTTTAATATCCAACTTCATTTTATACAATATATGTGTAGTAGGGGGTCCCTGCTCTGTCTCTCTCTCAGTTAAGGGTCCTTGGCTTAAACAATGTTGAAGACTCCTGCTCTAGAGTCATAGTGAGAGAAACAGTGTCTCCCCTGTTCTTTCCATGGTGGGAAATCTGGAGCAGGAGAATTTAACCCTCTCCTTAATTTCATGTTTATGGAGAAGGAGAACCACGAGAAATGCAACGCTACCAAGCCACGGCCGAGCAACGTGCGCCGCTGCGACGTGTAGTTACATTTTTCGAGAGGTGACGTCAGGCTACGGCGTAGACACAGAGGGGTCTGCGGTACGCCGTCGATTCGACGCACGGCCATAAAACGGCCCTAAGTTCCCACCCCCCTGCCCCCCGCCGGGACTAAGCCACTGGGAATTATTTTTAAGATGTTTTTTTACTCTCTAATTACAGTAGGCTGGCTCGAGAAACTTAGACATGGTCCATTTTTAAAAAAATCTCCAGTTATCTTTTAGCACTGACTTAATGTAGGGCCCTATGGAATCTGTCTTTTGGCTTTTTTAAATTCTCAATTTTGCGGTTCCGTCCATGATTCTGTTTTCACAGAAACTACTGGGCTCTACATTAACGCTGCCACCAGTCTGTGACTGGCCCCAGCCGGGCCCTCGTCAAAGAAAGACACTTGCCACCGGGCTCAACAACTTTTTCTGGTCACGCTCTAAAGACCCCTTATTCCTGCATCAATATTTCTGCTTCCATGTATGAAAGAGAATCCTCTTTGTTTGTAGAAATCCTTGTTTGTCCTCCTCGGGATATGACTTGAGTTAATTTTAATGTCAGGCCTTTTTTTTTTTGGTCTTTGCATGAAAGACAAAAAGTCTTTGTTTTCAACATTGGCATGCAACTCTTTGCCAGTGGCTAACACACGCAGAGGAGGAATGTTCAGCGGCATGTCGATTGGCTTTCTTCATCAAAGCAGAGCAGCTCTTCCAGGAGTTTCCCATTGATCTGAAGTGGGTTACCAGTCATCAGCTCGCTGGAAACTAATCACACTGGGCTTCTTATTGATTCTGAAGCCTTTTGGTCTCTTTCTTTAAAGAGTGCACCAAGACTTTTAAAAGAATGTAGTCATTACCCATTCAGAAACCAAAGAGACCTGTGTCCCCCGTATATTGTTGCTTCCAGTGCTCCATGCTACCGATTTAATACTCGCTAACTAAAAGTTGTTTAGCACGGTGTGTTTTTGTGACGAGGGCCTGAAAGGGCCAGTCCTAGACTGATGGCAGCGTTAATGTAGAGCCCAATAGTTGCTGTCATAACAGGATCATGGACCGAATCGCCAAATTCGGAATTTAAAAAAAGCTCTAAGACAGATTCCAGAGAGCTCTACATTAAGTAGAGGTGTTCAAATTCATCAAATAATCGTGGACGATGCTGCATCGATAATCGGCCGGGCCATAATCGATTATTTCTGTTTACAATTTAATGTCTGCCTAACAACCTTTCTGTTTACATATTCTGGTATGTTTATGTATCTAATTTATTTTGTATTAGAGCACTGCAGAATGTTTTGTTTTTGAAGCTTGAAAAGCTATGAATTAAATAGCCTAAATGGCTTTAATAGAAAAATTTATTTTTTACGCATCGTGATGCATCGAGATATCGAATCGCTGACATGATAATCGTAATCGAATCGGGAGATCAGTGAAGATTCACACCTAACGTTAAGTCAGTGCTGAAAGCTAACTGGAGATTTGAAAATATGACTACATCTAAGTTTCCAACCGAGCCGCCCCACTGTAACTGTAGTTAAATAAACCTCTATCTATAAATTGCAGGAACGTCTGTCTGTCTGTCTGTTTATGTTATGCGCATATCTCTCAAACCGATTAGTCTGATGGATTTCAAACTTGACAGGTGTCTTGCTACGGGCACGAGTAAGTGCAGTGGACGTTGTTTGGATTAGAAATGCAAAAGATATCGTTCAATATATATCGGTAAAAGAAGCACACGTTGGCTTTTGCCCTAGCCGCTGGCCACTCCCCCTCTCACCCTGCACACTGAGTAAGCACAGCGCAGGACCAGAGACACAGAGGGTCGAAGCTTTGGCAGCTAAAATGTGAAATGCACGTCATTGACTGTGGAATAAGGTCTGTCTCTCTCTCTCTCTCTCTGTCTCTGTCTGTCTCTCTCTCTCTCTCTCTCTGTCTCTGTCTCTCTCTCTCTCTCTGTCTCTCTCTCTCTGTCTCTGTCTCTCTCTCTCTCTCTCTGTCTGTCTCTGTCTCTCTCTCTCTGTCTGTCTGTCTGTCTGTCTGTCTGTCTGTCTGTCTGTCTGTCTGTCTGTCGGTCTGTCTGTGTCTCTCTCTCTCTCTCTCTGTCTGTCTGTCTGTCTGTCTGTGTCTCTCTCTGTCTGTCTCTCTCTCTCTCTCTGTCTGTCTGTGTCTCTCTGTCTCTCTCTCTGTCTCTCTCTCTCTCTCTGTCTCTCTCTCTCTGTGTCTCTCTCTCTCTCTCTCTCTCTCTGTCTGTCTGTGTCTCTCTGTCTCTCTCTCTCTCTCTGTCTCTGTCTGTCTCAGCTGACTTCCTTCCAAGTTCACCCCTAGGTGAATCTCCTCGGAATGGAAAATGACTCCTCGTGGCCACGGAGGTCTGTTGATCAATGTTATTTAGAGCAGCGTTTCTTTTTTATAAACTGGCTTTCTGCTGGATCCTTACGAGACAAAGCTAAGAGTACAATGTGCCAGGCATCCCCCGTCGTTAGAGGGGATTTTAAGGGTTGAAAACATGGATTTCCTCACAGACGGGGTTATTTATAACAGCTGTGTCCTCTCTGCGGGACAGAGGATGTTCTATTAGGGCAATATCATTATTCAGACCTAGAGAATAAAGACTTACACTGGTCCCTTTATGTACCAGACCCTCACAAACTATTATACAGCAACTGTTTTCTGTTTGTCGCTGAGTTTTGAAATGATTATTGCAACAACAACAAAATGTGCTTCCTAACCCACAACAACCAAATTGTGCGTTTTTGCATTTTTGTTTCTCCTGACGGGACAAACGGCTTGACTCACTGCAGACGGTCAGCAGAAAAGCCGCTGTATTTATTAGTCACTCGCTTCCTGTATGGATGTCTAAAAAAACATGTGTTAGTAACTTATCTCATTTACAGTCAAACACACTGATACGTGTTGTGTATTTCGTGGGTCCGGGCTTTATTCTGACGGTGCAAACAGCGACAGCACGTGCTGAAGGGAGGGATCGGTGCTTTTAGTTTGAATTAAAATAAGAAGTCTTTATTGATCCCCGGAGTGGAAGTGCAGGTGTTGCAGTAGCTCGAGGGCGGAAATGAGTACAAATAAATAGAGAACAGAAGTTGAAATAAAACCTCTACAAGAGCAATTAAACTCAAAATCACAAGGCAAACGGTGCACATGCTGTACCTTAAGATAACTAATAAGTAAAAAAACTACCCATTTTCTAAGTGCTTGATGTTTCTACCGTGCTTGCTGCTACTAAAACTACAAATAAAATCATATTTGCCCTTAAATTCAGATTAAAACGCATGACTGGAATCCGTGCGCCGGGCGCATGGTTCAAAAGGGTTGGACTTAGTGTCTTCATTAATCAGGTGTGTTTTGGGCGTAACATGCAATCAACCAATCAGAGATCATCTCTCGCCGGTTGAAAACTGAAAATCAACACTTTTTCTGACGTTTTAGTCTTTTTTTTTTTTGCCGCTTTTTAAAAAATGTTTTTGGCACTTTTTTGACGTTTAACGCTTCTTTTCACTACCATGTATAAACCCCACTAACACCAACTTATCACCACTAGTTTTACACTTTTTTGGAATTCATGGTCAATTAACCTTATTTATCTAAAATTATACCTAATTCTTGAGTTACAGAAGCAGAAATCATGAATTATTTAGACTAATATTAAAGGAAGGATAATTACAGAAGGGTCAACGTTCAGTTGGGGTACTGTTTAGATACATTTCCATTTTTTTTTTTTTAAATGCCAAAAAAAAAAATGAAATAATACACCCTTAAATTCAATGAAAGTGGAGATCCGATATTTTGTTGTACTTGCGAAGCCGTTGTGTGGAATCATCCATGCAATTTTTGTGTAATCAAAATTAGGTAAACCCATATTTCTGATATAGACATTTTGAAAACGGGTCAAATTTAACCCAGAATCAACACAAGGGTTAAAAAGGTCTTAAAATGTCTTCCATTTGACTTGTTGAAGCCTGCAGTAAACGCTGTGACAGAGGTGGACAACCGGAGCCGTGTTTGATTTCGCTCTTTCCCTGAGACAAGCGTCATTCCTACCCTACATTTGTGTTTTTCCGTCGGCCTCTCTAAGCACAAACTCGTTTCAGCATCATTGAAAATCAATAGCAGCATGTGGAGAGTCCTCCACTCGGGTAATTATATTTGTTTTCCCGCCCCATACACCCTTCTCTGTCTTCACGTGAACATGAGCCCCCTCTGCCCGATAAGCCAGTAGCATGTGAGCTTATGAGGGTGCATTATATTCTCTAACACGGCACCGGTAATCTTCCTGCACTCCTCGTGTGTCAAAGACCTTTATTGTTTGCCTGCAGATGGTCAAAAGGCAGGAAGAAGGCACACACACTCGTATATCGTCGCAGAAACCTTGTATCACCATATACATCAGGATAATTTGAAATAAATGTATCATTGCTCAAAGTGTTTGAGCCACTCCCCTCTGGCAGGAGGTTGAGGTCCATCAGGACCTCAACCACTCGCCACGTGAACAGTTTTTTCCCCTCCGCCACTAGCCGTATTAACAAGGCCCGGACCCCCCCCGACTCTCTCCACACCCCACCTCTGGCTCAACACGCCACTGTACCTACTCTGCTGTAGCGTTCCTTTTTATTACTGTTTAATTTTATTTTACATTCTATTTGTATCTTTATTAATACATACTGTGTGTATATGTTTATACTTATATTTATCTTCTTTTTATCCTTCTTATATTTAGAGTATGTGTGACGTGCACCAATAACACCATGACAAATTCCTTGTATGTGTAAAAAAACAACGTACTTTCTGGTTCTGTTTGCGTCAAAGCACTCTATTGTAATATGTAAGATGATTTGTTCACCATGAATTTAAAATAGGCTACATTACTGGTTTCAATTTATATATATACCACGTCTTTATCTTCATGTTTTCCCCTTTGCCATCACATCTGTGTTTACAGGTTATACTTTTTTTACACAAAAGGAGCACAAATGTGATATGTTACAATACACTACGGTGTTAAATCATATGCACACATTTCCAGAATTCAATGAAAGTAGTGATCTGATCCTTCATTTTTCTTGCGAAGAGCGTTGTATGGAACCATTCATGTTATGTTAATTTGCTGGAAAGAAACTAGGGCTGCACAATTAATCGCAATTTTATCTGTTGAAGGCAAAATATGTGTCAAACGGTTCTAAAATAGTGTTGTGGTGCTGCAGAGACGTCCCGGCCTACAGATCCTATCCTACAGACTAAAGAAAAACATCTTTGTTTGGTACAGATCCTCAGAAAAAAATCACACTTTCAATGAAAATGAGAATAATGATACAAAAATGATCATTCCCTCCAATAGCGTGAATCATATTGCAATTGCAATATCAGTCAACATAATCGCAATTAGATATTTTCCTCATATCGTGAAGCCCTAAAAGAAACCCAAATGTCAAGTTTGACCCGAGGACAACTTGCAGGTTAAAAACATGTCCGAAAAGTTGTTTAAACCAAAACAATGAGCTGAAAGATGCTAAAACTCTCTGCAGCGTTGCTAGGAATCCTCTGTGGTCTCTTGTCAGCAACCTCTTTCACGTTGCACCGTTGATGTAACAGTATTGGTTAGTGCAATTCAAAGATTTATTTTCGGAGCTTTGTGGTGCTCACAGCGTTGCGACAGAGATGCCACTGATTTGACTCATGGCCTCTGGCGGCATCCATGCGGTCACAATATCCTCGGCCTGATACCATCTGGTATCTGTTGCATAATGTCTGTCTTCCTGTTGGATACTTCCCCGTGCTCTCTCCACCCTCAACTATCTGAATGATCGTAATAAATAACACCAGCCACAGTTAACAAAAAGATCATTGCTGCCACATTTCCCGGCTTTGTTGCAATTTACTTGTTATTTTGGAGATTGTACAGCCGCTGCGGGTTGCCAAGCAGTCTCGGATAACAACGGACAAGTGAGAAAGTTTGAGTGCGTGCATGTCTGTGTGCGTGCATGTCTGTGTGCGTGCATGTCTGTGTGCGTGCATGTCTGTGTGCGTGCATGTCTGTGTGCGTGCATGTCTCTGTGTGCGTGCGTGTCTCTGTGTGCGTGTCTGTGTGCGTGCATGCGTGTCTCTGTGTGCGTGTGTGTCTCTGTGTGCGTGCGTGCGTGTCTGTGTGCGTGCGTGTGTGTCTCTGTGTGCGTGTGTGTCTCTGTGTGCGTGTGTGTCTCTGTGTGCGTGTGTGTCTCTGTGTGCGTGTGTGTCTCTGTGTGCGTGCGTGCGTGTCTGTGTGCGTGCGTGCGTGTCTCTGTGTGCGTGTGTGTCTCTGTGTGCGTGTGTGTCTCTGTGTGCGTGTGTGTCTCTGTGTGTGTGCGTGCGTGCGTGTCTGTGTGCGTGTCTCTGTGTGCGTGCATGCGTGTCTGTGTGCGTACATGCGTGTCTCTGTGTGCGTGTGTGTCTCTGTCTGTGTGCGTATGTGCGTGTCTGTGTGCGTGCATGCGTGTCTGTGTGTGTCTCTGTGTGCGTGCGTGCGTGTCTGTGTGCGTACATGCCTGTCTCTGTGTGCGTGTGTGTCTCTGTGTGTGTGTGTGTGTGTGTGTGCGTGTCTGTGTGCGTATGTGCGTGTCTGTGTGCGTGCATGCGTGTCTCTGTGTGCGTGTCTGTGTGCGTGCATGCGTGTCTCTGTGTGCGTGTGTGTCTCTGTGTGCGTGTCTCTGTGTGCATATGTGCGTGTCTGTGTGCGTGCGTGTCTGTGTGCGTGCATGCGTGTTTCTGTGTGTGTGCATGCGTGTCTCTGTGTGCGTGTCTCTGTGTGCGTGCGTGTCTCTGTGTGCGTGCGTGTCTCTGTGTGTGTGTGCGTGTCTCTGTGTGTGTGTGCGTGTCTCTGTGTGTGCGTGTCTCTGTGTGTGTGTGTGTGTGCGTGCGTGTCTCTGTGTGTGTGCGTGTCTCTGTGTGTGTGCGTGTCTCTGTGTGTGTGTGTGTGTGCGTGTCTCTGTGCGTGCGTGTGTCTGTTTGCGTGTCTCTGTGTGCGTGTCTCTGTGTGCGTGTCTCTGCGTGTCTCTGCGTGTCTCTGTGTGTGCGTGTGTCTGTTTGCGTGTCTCTGTGTGTGTGCGTGTCTCTGCGTGTCTCTGCGTGCGTGTCTCTGTGTGTGTGCGTGTCTCTGCGTGTCTCTGTGTGTGTGCGTGTCTCTGTGTGTCTCTGCGTGCGTGTCTCTGTGTGTGTGCGTGTCTCTGCGTGTCTCTGTGTGTGTGCGTGTCTCTGTGTGTCTCTGTGTGTGTGCGTGTCTCTGCGTGTCTCTGTGTGTGTGCGTGTCTCTGTGTGTCTCTGTGTCTCTGCGTGCGTGTCTCTGTGTGTGTGCGTGTCTCTGCGTGTCTCTGTGTGTGTGCGTGTCTCTGTGTGTCTCTGTGTGTCTCTGCGTGTCTCTGCGTGCGTGTCTCTGTGTGTGTGCGTGTCTCTGCGTGTCTCTGTGTGTGTGCGTGTCTCTGCGTGTCTCTGTGTGTCTCTGTGCGTGCGTGTGTCTGTTTGCGTGTCTCTGTGTGCGTGCGTGTCTCTGCGTGTCTCTGTGTGTCTCTGTGCGTGCATGCGTGTCTGTGTGCGTGCGTGTGTGTCTCTGTGCGTGCGTGCGTGTCTGTGTGCGTGTCTCTGTGTGCGTATGTGCGTGTCTGTGTGCGTGCATGCGTGTCTGTGTGCGTGCATGCGTGTCTCTGTGTGCGTGCATGCGTGTCTCTGTGTGCGTGCGTGTCTGTGTGCGTGTGTGCGTGTCTGTGTGCGTGTGTGCGTGTCTGTGTGCGTGCATGCGTGTCTCTGTGCGTGCATGCGTGTCTCTGTGTGCGTGCATGCGTGTCTCTGTGTGCGTGTGTGTCTCTGCGTGCGTGTCTGTGTGCGTGTCTCTGTGTGCATATGTGCGTGTCTGTGTGCGTGCATGCGTGTTTCTGTGTGTGCGTGTCTGTGTGTGGGTCTTTGTGCGTGCGTGTGTCTGTTTGCGTGCATGCGTGTCTCTGTGTGCGTGCGTGTCTCTGTGTGCGTGCGTGTCTCTGTGTGTGTGTGCGTGTCTCTGCGTGTCTCTGTGTGCGTGTCTCTGTGTGTCTGTGCGTGTGTGTGTCTGTTTGCGTGTCTCTGTGTGCGTGCGTGTCTCTGCGTGTCTCTGTGTGTCTCTGTGCGTGCGTGTGTCTGTTTGCGTGTCTCTGTGTGTGTGCGTGTCTCTGCGTGTCTCTGCGTGCGTGTCTCTGTGTGTGTGCGTGTCTCTGCGTGCGTGTCTCTGTGTGTGTGCGTGTCTCTGTGTGTGTGCGTGTCTCTGTGTGTGTGCGTGTCTCTGTGTGTCTCTGTGCGTGCGTGTGTGTGTGTGCGTGTCTCTGTGTGTGTGCGTGTCTCTGCGTGTCTCTGCGTGCGTGTCTCTGTGTGTGTGCGTGTCTCTGCGTGCGTGTCTCTGTGTGTGTGCGTGTCTCTGTGTGTGTGCGTGTCTCTGCGTGTCTCTGCGTGCGTGTCTCTGTGTGTGTGCGTGTCTCTGCGTGCGTGTCTCTGCGTGCGTGCGTGTCTCTGCGTGCGTGTCTCTGTGTGTGTGCGTGTCTCTGCGTGCGTGTCTCTGTGTGTGCGTGTGTCTGTGTGTGTGCGTGTGGTTTTGCTGAACCAGGATGAGCTGCTGCTCTCAGAGCTCTTCAAAGGCCTGCCATAAAACCTCTGGATCTTAATCGGATGCTGTTCAGACTCCACATTGTAATTACATCCCAACACATTTCTGTCTACACAGGTGTGTGTGTGTGTGTGTGTGTGTGTGTGTGTGTGTGTGTGTGTGTGTGTGTGTGTGTGTGTGTGTGTGTGTCTTCCATGCGATTCTCACCAAGTTTCTTTGGTCTCAATTGGATATGAAAGGAAATCCCATGTCTGCAAGGCTTCCACTACAGGCACAGACCTGTGTGTGAGAGAAGCCTTTACCATGCCACAGTGGATTAACCACACGTCTGAGCAGTAACGCTGAGGCTGTTAAGGCGAGATTCAGAGAAAAAAACAAGAGAGCATGAACCAGATAAAGACTCGGAGGAAGAGAGTATAAGATTGACTGGGAGAAATTCTAAAACACAACATATTTTGGCTTAAAAGAAAAATACATTACCACAATCGTTATAGATGCGAAATAAGTACATGATATGCTGTATTTCCTTTTTGATTAGAAAAAAACTGACAGGTTGCCTTGATTTTCCATTTAAAAATTCAGAAGCAAAGCAGTGACAGCTCAGTGACAAAGTAATGCATCCAAATGTGTGCCAAAAGAGTTCACGCTGTTCATTGAGTAAAAAGAAAACTGTCCATCATCCAGCTTTCTTAAAAAAAAAAAAAAAAAGTACATCTGTCACCGGCTAAATCTCTTGATTCTTGCAAACCTCATGGAAGAAAAGTGACATTTGTGGCTTGGCAATGTTGCAATTACAATACATTACAAGAGTGAAGGAACGTTCAGGTGTACAGTAAATACGGAGTGTATACAGTGTTGGACCACACACTGACACTTCAGTCTGTCGACAGATAACCAGTCCAACCGGTTGAGTGGTGACAGTGTTTGCTATGCAACGGCGTGATCCGTGTTCAAACATTAGCTGAGCATGCAGTGTTGTTTCGTAATGTTTCATCATTAGTTTACCACGACCTGGCAGCAGCCCGCCGCCGCCTCCCTGCTGCTCAATGAGGCAGCGACCCCGCGCGTGTCCATTAAAGGCAAGAAGGAAGCCGAAAGCTGCACAGCTTTCAGCTTCCTGTGCCGCCCTGCTCTCATAGCTGGCATTTCTCAGATAAGAAGCAGCCGGAAAAACTGATTTACAAGGCTCCTCTCCTCCGTGTGTGTGTGTGTGTGTGTGTGTGTGTGTGTGTGTGTGTGTGTAATACTCTGCCAGCGAAAACACATCAATTCGCGAATCACATCACAGCATACAACGCTCGTCCTCCATCTGTCATACAGAAGTGTGTGTAAGTGTGCGTTTACAGTATAATGCAGGTTACTTGTTGAAGCTAAATCTTTTCCCTTTCATCCTCCTCCTGTTTTCTTTTTTCTTCCAGGGGGTGTGTGTGTGTGTGTGTTTGGTTTTTTCTCTGGTGTTCCTTCAGTTAACATATGCTTACTTCCCTCCCATTTCTTTACACTCTGGCACTTCTCTTCTCAGCAGCAGTCATTTGATACAGCCATCGATATTCCAGGGGAGGGGAATTCCAAGAATGCGGGCGTTAACGCCTTCTTTTATTGGATTTCCAGCCACCAGGGCTTTTCCGAAATGCCGGCGTTTTTTCCCCCCAGAGCATCCTTAATGAGTCACTTAACACCGACAACAGGATCGTGTTGCTCTTTTAAAGAAGCCGTAATTAGTGTTTCTGTAGGTCGGGTGCAGCCTAGTCTTGCGTTGCCTACAGCGCTGCGGAATAAGGTCCTGGCTACACCATAGATGCAGACTACTCTGGCTTGTTTGCATTTCCTTAAACCAATCCCAATGGTCTTGGGCGGCGCTAAGCTCCAGACGCAGCAACGGTGAGGAACTCATTCTGGTGGAACCTTTGCACCCCGCAAAAGAAAACGCCACATACAATATTAAATGGAGTTAACTGTTGACACAACACAGTAACGTGAGCTATTTAAATTAGCTGATACATGGTTAGACCTCATTAGCTGTAGCTGTATCACCGTGTAAACTTCGAACCAATCGGTCTCAAAACGTCCCAGTTAGAGAGGAAATGCTGTAAACATAGTCCTTAAACAAACTTAAATTCATAAGCTTATAATCTAAGCAGTCCTACCTTTTTTGCACCATCCGCATTTTCTTCAAAACTTGCCATTTTTAGTCTGTAGCTTGCTAGCTCACAGGTTGTTGTTTCCTAAAGCGAAGAGCTTTTGAGAACGTCAACACACAGAGAGCAGAAGGTGGGGGGCAAAGATCTCAGAGATGATCATTCTGTAATACGTTATGAATAGAGAGCTGGGTACCCAATTCAATACTTTTTAGGCACCAACCGAATTTCCTCTAAAGTATCGAGGATCGAAAAATGCTTCCTTTTCAATACCTAAGGAGTAAATCTCATCAGCGTCAGTGAGCCAATCAGCACGCAGCATGCTTCTACCAAGATCTAAGCATGTTTGTGATTGGCTGTCTAACGTTATATGTTGTAGAGACACACAGGAAAAACTCTACGTTACGCAGAGACGTAGTAGGAGCTGAAACATAAATAAAAAGATTTGGGCCGTAATGTAATTTCTTTTTGTTTTATAATTTAGGAACCGGTATCGAAGTCACGGTACCGGTATAACTTTTTTTTAACGATACCCAGCCTTAGTTATGAACTATTCAATAAAGAAGAGAAATTACTGTCACAGTGACTGTATTGTTCTGAGTCATTTCTAAATGATAAACTTAATTCTTTCCTATATCGGTCTCTTGGACTCTTTGGGAAAATGCACAGAAAAAAAACCCAACCACTTGTTGTTACTTGAAGACATTTCAGTGATCCCCTAATGAGATCTGTGGCGTTTTTCCATTACAAGGTACCTGCTCGACTCGACTCTCCTTTTTTGGTTTTCCATTACGATAAAACATCCCTGGTACCTGCTAACAGGTACTTTATTTAGTATCGCCTCCTGTGACCTGTGACGACCAGCCACGCTCGCCGCGCGCATGAGGCGGTACTAATGCTGCGGTACTAATGCTGTGTTCCAGACACAGTTTTTAGCCCGTAAGTTACGACTTCAAGTCATGACTCACGACTTGGTAGCGTTCCAGGTCAAACCCTTCTAACTAGCTTTAGCTAGCGTTAGCTACCTAACATTGACGTTAGCTAGCGCTAGCTGATACTAGCGATTTCTAGTCAGCAACATATTTTGGGCTTCATTTAATAAACATAACCTGTAGTAGTACACAATCGTATGTGTATTGTTTTGATGACAATGTGCGGAATTACTTTACGTCGCCTATTTATGTCTATTTATTTCTATTTCTCACCGTTAATCACCGGCGTCTGTACAGCATCAACGGGTCAACATTGTTGTTTATGTGTGTGTGACGTCAAAACTGTAACTGGGAGTACAACGACCTGGTACCAGTTCACAAGTAGTAAGTTACGGGTTTGACTGCCGTTCCAGGGCTCTTTCACTGGTAGAAGGTCATGAAAACACGAGTTACGGGTTGCCTGGAACACAGCATAAATCTGCAATGGAAAATGGAGGACGGGGCACCGCGGCTGAGCCGAGTAGAGCTGGTACTAGCGGTGGGTAGGCGCCAATAGACGCATGAACAGCCACTGCTCTTGAATACTGGCGAGTTTATTAAATCCTAAGGACACTGTGCAGTGAAACAGCAGGCTGTATTCAGCGGTGGATAGATGCAGGATCAATTGGCAGATGGTTGGACGGATGCAGGCTATCCAGTTAATTAAAGAGCGAACGTGTTCAAATCCTTCCAACTGTCCCTTCTTTGCTTTGAACGAGTAAGTCAACTTTGTGAGAGGCACGAAATGTTCTGGAAGTACACAAAGAGGGACGGTGAATGAACCAAGAAACACATTTAAGTTCTGCTTCACGGAATAACGGCACTTATTTAATGAGCGAGTCCATATCGTTTGTCATGTCGCAGCTAAACTGGTTACAGGCCGAGACAAGTCAGCATCTGTCTGATTCGGCTCACTACATGTAGATGAGATGATTGATCGATCACGCCATACTTTTCGTGGTAATTCATCAAAGCAGCACATCACAGTGTCGGGGCAAAAGAAAACCCAATTTCTCCAAGTTCAGTCAGACTGGGACTTGTGAGGAAACAAACACGCAGGTAATCGCATATTACCTGAAAGAGATGTCAAGGTTTTCCCCGCCATTATAAGGTTTAAATGCCGCACCCGAGCCGTTTTTGGCACCACCGAAGCCAAAAAAAATGTAACTAAATGACTTTTCTCAGATCTAATGGTTGTAGTTGGACTTCTTCACCAAGTTTGATCTATTTATTTAGTAAGCTTTTTGATTATTTATTTATCAGCTCTAGCTTTTTCAAGGTTTTCAGCCACAGATATGGTGATAACGGTCCAGTATGGGACACAAACCGACTACAAAGAGCAACCAAAATGGCCACAGAGACCCAAAACAACCCCAAAGAAAACAAAAATGACCAAAGAGAGACACAACGGGACTACAAAAAGACGCAAAGTCCACAAAGAGACAAAATCCCGCAAAGACACAAACATTTTTAGGGGGAAATTGCATGTTTATTACTGAAAAACATCCACACATTTTCTTGGAAAAACTTGTCCATGCTTTTATCTTCAGTAGACTTGACTACTGTAACGGTGTCTTTACAGGTCTCCCTAAAAAATCACTCAGACAGCTGCAGCTGATTCAGAACGCTGCTGCTCGAGTCCTCACTAAGACCAAGAAAGTGGATCACATCACTCCAGTTCTGAAGTCTCTACACTGGCTTCCTGTGCCTCAAAGAATTGATTTCAAAATACTTTTGCTGGTTTATAAATCACTAAACGGTTTAGGGCCAAAATACATTTCTGATCTGCTGCTACACTACGACCCACCCAGACCTCTCAGGTGGTCTGGGACAGGTCTGCTACACTACGACCCACCCAGACCTCTCAGGTGGTCTGGGACAGGTCTGCTACACTGTGACCCGCCCAGACCTCTCAGGTGGTCTGGGACAGGTCTGCTACACTACGACCCACCCAGACCTCTCAGGTGGTCTGGGACAGGTCTGCTACACTGTGACCCGCCCAGACCTCTCAGGTGGTCTGGGACAGGTCTGCTACACTGTGACCCGCCCAGACCTCTCAGGTGGTCTGGGACAGGTCTGCTACACTACGACCCACCCAGACCTCTCAGGTGGTCTGGGACAGGTCTGCTACACTACGACCCACCCAGACCTCTCAGGTGGTCCGGGACAGGTCTGCTACACTACGACCCACCCAGACCTCTCAGGTGGTCCGGGACAGGTCTGCTACACTATGACCCACCCAGACCTCTCAGGTGGTCTGGGACAGGTCTGCTACACTATGACCCCCCCAGACCTCTCAGGTGGTCTGGGACAGGTCTGCTTGTTGTCCCCAGAGTCAGAACTAAACAGGGGGAAGCAGCGTTTAGTTTTTACGCTCCACATATCTGGAACAAACTCCCAGAAAACTGCAGGTCTGCTGCAACTCTGTTCTTTTAAATCAAGGCTGAAGACCTTTCTTTTTGATGTTGCCTTTCTTTAAATAACTGTTTATTTCTTATACTGAAGTTGCATTGTTGACACTGTTTGTCAATCTATAGAAGCATATAAAGAGAAATTCCTATTTTATCTGCTTTTATATATTTAACTGTTTTAACTGCTCTTCAGTGTTTAATTTCTTATACTGCACTGTAACTTTTAAATGTTTTTTATTTTATTTTTTTAATCGGTTTTCATGTAAAGCACTTTGAATTGCCCTGTTGCTGAAATGTGCAATACAAATAAAGCTGCCTTGCCTTGAGGAAGGACGCCTTAACCCTCTGACAAATACACACCCTAATTCTTTCTAAACCGAGGGAAAGCACTGGATGTCATTTAGAAACATCACAAATACAGCTGCAGCCTTAGCATGAGTATTTGCTTTTTGAGTTACTTTCCTTTTTTACGTCATGGCCAGCATAATCAAATTTTGAACATCTTTATTCCACTAACGTGTTTTATATACACTGTATATTGTACAAAATAAAGCAGGAACCTACAGTGCTCAAAAGTGACCGGCCACTTTTTTAACGGCTCTGAGAAAGCACAGATTCTCAACTCTACGATATCGTCGCAATATCGATGTATTTGGTCAAAAATATTGTGATATCTGATTTTCTCCATAATATGGCCCAGCCCTAATCGGAGGTTGCTCCTCCTGCCAGACTGTGAAGTTGAGTGGTCTGACTCATGGAGGTTTGGCAGTGCACGAGGTTGATTAGTTTGGTCCAGATTACATGGACCGCTAAAGTCTGATTAGGCTGAGTCAGAGAAAACAAGTTGAAGGCTGAGTGTTTCCTCCATTTAGTGTGTGTGTGTGTGTGTGTGTGTGTGTGTGTGTGTGTGTGTGTGTGTGTGTGTGTGTGTGTGTGTGTGTGTGTGTGTGTGTGTGTGTGTGTGTGTGTGTGTGTGTGTGTGTGTGTGTGTGTGTGTGTTGTGATATGTGGTTCTGCGGAGGCTTCATGCAGAGCTTTGGCCGTAGCCTACGTTAGTGGCCTGAAGTTTATGAATGGGGTTGTTAAATGAAGTTTAATAGATTTCTTTATTTGCATGATTTTAAAAGAAAAGACATACTGTATGTAACCACACTGCTAAATAACGGATGTAACGTTTGTGTTTTGTGTAGGAGCGGAGACGGAGGTGGTCCAGCGGGCCTGAACGGAGAACAGGTGAGGGAGGAATAATCACCTCTACTCCCTTTGCCTTTTCACATCGCTTCTTAACCCTTGTTGACTTCGGGTCACATTTGCCTGTTTTACATTTTTGTTTTATATCAGAAAATATTGGACGTAGAAATAAGCGCTGAAAATGTGTAGAAGAAAAATTAAAAAATTTAAATGTTGGAAAAAGCAAAAACAAATTGTGAAAAAAGCGTCACAAATGTCAGAAAAGTGTTTTTTTTCAAGGTTGAAATGAAGACAACACAAGGGGTAGACCTTGCTTCTCAAATAACATCTTCTTGTTCTTTAAGAGGCAATCTGCTTTCAGTTGATGCGCCGATACTGCAATTTTTGAGGCAGATAATAAAAAAAAAAGTTATTTCAGAGTTTAATTTTGAATGTATTTATTTTAATTTGTCAGAGCTCTGTGTGAAGGAGTTTTTGTGTGACCCAGATATGTGCTGAGCAGGACATTTTACAGTTAAAAAATCAACTTGTACATGCTCTCTGGTGAAGAAAACGTTCTCTCTTTCTCTAGTTTCAGCACAGTCTGAGGGCCCTATTTTAGCGATCTAAGCGCACGGCGTGAAGCGTCTGCCGCAGGTGTGTTTAGGGCGTGTCCAAATCCACTTTTGCTAGTTTGATGGCAAAAAAAAAAAAAGTGTCCGTGCGCCAGGTGCACGGTTCTAAAGGGTTGGACTTAGTGTCTTCATTAATCAGAGGTGTGTTTTGGGTGTAACATGCAATCAACCAATCAGAGATAATCTCCCATTCCCTTTAAAAGCCAGGCGCGTTTGGACCTTGGAGCATTGCTGTTATGATGGAGGATTTGCACCATCATTTTTTTGTAATCTTCTGCATGTGTGCGTGCTGCTGTGCGTCCCTGTGTGGGCATAGTGTCCCTGCTGTGCATAGTGTGCACGCTGTGCACGAGCCTAGGAGCATTTTACTAATTTGCTGTTAAAATAACAATGAAATGCTGCGTTATTGACTTTAGACCAGGTTTTTGTTGGTCAATGGCGCGATCACTTCCCACTGCCTCAAGATAGCAATACGCCCAGAACGCACCTGAACACACCTCCCTGTAAGACCAGCAGACCAGACAGAGCAGATCATATCGTAATACTATTTCACATTGTAATATTTTCATTTTAAATTTTTTGCATGTTTGTGTGCTGCTGCACACAGATGGGTGCATTTGCTATTTCAACGACGTGGGCGCTGGACGGGAAATTGACAACTGTCTGTCTTAAACTAGCAAAGACACTTGCGTCGGGCTTTGCGCTGCGCCGGGTGCAGGATAGGACCCATGATGTCATACAGAACAGCAGGAACAGAAGAGAATATTAAGATAAGATGAGACTAACAATGTTAGTATTGTTGGCTGTTGGTAATTCATTTTCTTCTACACTACGTAATGGTGATACTGCCACTAAGTGACCTCCTTACCGTACTAATAAGTCTTTCTTAGTATCCTGTTGTCGTGGGTCGGCAGACGGTGATGATGACACAGCACACAGATACGATGACAAATTGAAGGTTATTACAGAACTAACTGGGCAAAGTTTTGCAATTATGGTCCATCATGGTCCATGGTCCGGGGATTTGGAACCACGGTCTTAAACAAAAACAGATTGTTGCTGTGTACGGACGATAAAAACTTTTAATTTTCGGAAAAAAAACATGGCCCAAAATTTATGTATTTTCTTTTGCCCCATTAGTGGTAAAGATCTAAGTATAACAAAGATGTTGTCGTCGGGTTCTCTGTCGTGTAATGAGGATCACAGCCTCACGGGGCGGTTAGTGCGGTGTGTTGTTTTATTGTTAAATTCCTCCTCTGAGACAAAGAGCTCATGCTTTTCTTCTGTAGGCTGTCATATAAAATCCCCATAAAACCAGTTCATTTAACTGGAGTTGCTGTGTCAACATGCAATGTTATTTGGCCTTTATAACACATACATGCACTATTTCTCTAGTGTGAAGCCTTGCTGTGTGTGTGTGTGTGTGTGTGTGTGTGTGTGTGTGTGTGTGTGTGTGTGTGTGGCTGTCAAGGGTGATAAAAAGCATACAGGAAGACAAGTCTGATAATCCCACTGATACAGGAAGTAGTTCAGCTGTAATAATAAATCATTTACAGTATGGAACTGTGCTGGTGTTTATCACAAACAGTCTTTGGTACAATCGCAGGCTGGATATTAATATTCAACAATGTTATCTTATCTGCCGTTTCCTCCAGTAAGTGTAAACTATTTGAACTGGCAGGTCTCCGTTCAGCTGCTTCACTTTGAACGGAGGGAGCTGTTGCTGTTGCCTAGTCACAGTTTGACTGAAAGTCAAAACCTCAATCCTTTTTTGGTACCAACCAGAAGTACAGCAGACTGGCACTGAATGTCTGGTTAGATTTGTGATTTAGTTTACTCCTCTTATTTAAATCAATTTTTTGCAAGTTTTAAGAGAATAGCTGTGTGTGTGTGTGTGTGTGTGTGTGTGTGTGTGTGTGTGTGTGTGTGTGTGTGTGTGTGTGTGTGTGTGTGTGTGTGTGTGTGTGTGTGTGTGTGTGTGTGAGAGACTATATTAGTGGGGTCCAAAAACCAGGGAGTCCAGTATACTTGTGGGGTCTGCACAGCCTTGTGGGGCCAAAATGCTGGACCCCACAAGGTTAAAGGGCTGTTTGAGGGTTAAGACTTGGTTTTAGGGTTAGAATTAGGTTATGGTTAGGGTGATGGTAAGGGTTAAGGTTAGGCATAAGTTGTGATGGGTAAGGTTAGGGTAAGGGGCTAGGGAATGCATTATGTCAATGACGGGTCCCCACAAAGATAGTGAAACAAACGTGTGTGTGTGTTAGAGAGAGTGAGAGTGTGATGGTGATTAGCTTCGGAGCGAGTAGCGACTCTAGAGTCATAGTGAGAGAAACAAAGTGTCTCCCCTGTTCTTTCTGACCACGGTGGGAAATCTGGAGCAGGAGAAGTTAACCCTCTCCTTGATTTCATGTTGTTTATGGAGAAGGAGAACCAGGAAATGAGTCGGGGGGGGGGGGGGGGGGGGGAATGCAACGCTACCAAGCCACGGCCGAGCGGACCAATTACAGTTGTTGTGGTCTGCGTCACCGCGACGTGTAGTTAGATTTCTTGAGAGGTGCACGTCGGTCCTAGTGGACCTTACTCAGGATTTCCACTGGATGCGGACCGGCTCCGCTGTGGAACGGCTGCGGTGGTCGGTTTTAATGGACATTTGTTATTATTTGTGTATTTGTGACATTCTTAAGACTAAACAATCACTAAAAAAAGCATTCAATAAACGGACCGTGAAGACAGTCATTAGTCTTAGTCAGTCTGCTTGCTCTAACAGGACTAAGCCCACTTAAATAAAGCCCATACATAAACAGAAGTTGGAAATAGGGCTGCACAATGTATTGTTTTTAAAAAATCTTCATCCTGATATCAACTGGCGCAATAAACACATCGCAAAAGGCTGCGACATATCCAGAAAGACACTCAGATATTTTTTGTGTTGGTTGACTGAAATTATCAGTAGAAAACTGCACTTTAAAATGTCCTCTTTTTTTTTTTTTTTTTTAGTGGTGCATTTTATTTTCAATTCAATGTTCAATTTGTTCCAATAAAAGAATGTTGGAAATGATGTCCTTTCATTTGTTTTAAATTCAACAAGTAATTTGTTTTGTTTTAGCAGAATACTGAAAGCAGCAGAACTGAGTTGACTTTAATATGTATTTATTTATTGAAGTAATATCGTTATCGCGATATTCAACAACGTTATCGCATATTGTGCAGCCCATTTAAATGAATCCCATTAAGAAACAGAAGTTGAAATGTTATTTTCCATCCATCCCACTAACACTAAGTTGAATTAAACGTGTGTGTGTGTGTGTGTGTGTGTATAGTACAATATAAGTGCTGTCAAACGATTAATATTTAATCGATTAATGTCAGTCACAATTAATCGCACATTTTTATTTGTATCTATTCTAAATGTACCTAGATTTCTTTTTGTCCAATTATTTTTTTCTCATTTTAATGCTCTTATCAACATGGAAAAGTGGATTGGCTTGCTTTCAGCTGTGTGCTTGGCCATCAGTGGTATTTCAGACTGGATGTGCTGCGATGATAGCTCAGTTCACAACGACAAAACACACAGATCACTTTGGTCTTGTCAATGGAACCATTTGGCAACTTTTTAAAAGTAAACTTTCCATTCAGAGTCTTGTTGGCGTCCATTCCGGCGTCTCGCGCTCGCCATCCACTCAAAACGTAACGTTAGCCTACTACTTTTTGGCCGGCTCGCAAGCCCAAACAAGTGTGTGTGCGTGGTGTGCGGCGTACCTGTTGTTTAGTTTCCGGTCTAGCTAGATCTGGTGTGGTGTTGTAGTTTTTCTAACGTTACTATTTGTTGCAACAGCATGTGAAAAAAACTACAAAGTTTGCTTGGCCAAAAAGAACGTTAATCTCGCAATAAAAAAATTTACGCCGTTAAAATGGGTTTGCGTTAACGCTCTTAATAACACGTTTAACTGAGAGCACATATATTCTTCACATCAAGTTTCTTGACACTTAATACACACACAAACACATTCTCCTTCTTTCCTGTGGGAGATATACCGGAAAACTCTGCTTTATTTTGTAGAAGGATGTTGAGTGTGTTTTGCATCTTTGTCTGTGTCGGTGTGTGTCTCGAAGGGGAGCTGCAGCTGTGAGGCTGGCTGAAAAGAAACAATTTGAACTCCACTTCCACACTAGAGGAGACAGGGATTGTCAGTATTACTGTCAACAGCCGTAACAGTTCCTTTTCTGCTCCAGAAAAGTCTCGCTTTTAAAAGGCTCAAATGCAGATTGAGTGTCACAGCTTTAAATCGTCATTTGTGAGCACACGCACACTATTCTGGATGGATCATTTGGGTCCAGCAGACAGAGAAGACTCAAACTGAATTACTGCACATTTAGAGCAAGACTGCACATATTTCAAGAGCTTCTCCAAATAATCGACTGTACGTTTCTTCCTCCTGGATCCTCTCACCTTCCCCGGTTTGTTATGGCTTGTAGAGAATAGCAGTATCATGACCAAGTCATCTTTGGGCAAGTCCCATGTAAGTATCAAGTCATTTGGTCCAAATCTCAAGCAAGACTCAAGTTTTTTTGTTTTGGGTGAAGTCAAGCCGAGTTAGGATTGGGCATCGAGAACAGATTCCTACTTGGAGTCATTTATTTATTGGAATCGTTTGGAGGATTTGGTTTCAAATCTGATCATGGGTTCCCAATTTAACATGCGCAAGTTTTGGTTTCCGTAGCGGCCAGGCGCTTGTTGTGTTGCAGCCTTGGAGCACAGTAAGCAGCGCTCTAGTGTGGCTTTATTTTACGTTGAAAAAGCCCGGTAAAACTTCAACGCACCATTGAATCAAAATAAAACGTTCCTCTTATTTGTGAAATAAGCATGTGACCCGTTTCAACTCCACCCCTCGAGAATCGGAATCGAGAATCGATAAGAACCGGAATCGAAAGGAAGACTCTGTAAAATCCAAATGATGCCCAACCCTAAGCAGAGTCCTTAGTTAAGCGAGTCAAGTTCCCAACAGCTGACATTATGTCTGTGGCCAAAATGAAAATGATTGATCCCTGATGATTGAGGTATGTGATGCAGCCAGGTGTATACCAGGCGACCAATCTCGATGCCTGTTCTAGATGGATTTTGAGTTAAACTAATACCTGTTTTCTGAACCAGCGCGCTTCATCAATGGTTTAGTTTTGAAGGAGGAAGTTGCTTTAGAACAAAAGCATATAGTGCTGGACTCGGTCGAGACCAACTAGAATATTTGGCCAGTCCAATGGGCGAGTCTGAGGCAAGTCAGAGTCCAAATACCAACGAGTCCGAGACAATAGAAAAACATCTCGAGTCCGGACTCGAGTACTACAGCCCTGACTACAACGCTGCGTTCTGGTGGTCAACGTAAGTGATGATCATGGTTTTGGGATGCCCTGGTAGCTCACCTGGTTGAGCGTGCGCCCCATGTACAAAGGCTCAGTCCTCACCGCCAGCGGTCCTTTGCAGCATGCCGTCCCCCTTCCCCGTCTTAAACCGTCCTGTCAAATGACAACAAACAAATAAACAATAAATATAACCACCATGGTTTTGGATCTTTTTCTTCTTTTTTTAAAGCAATAGTTCACCCAAAAACAAACTATATATAGTACTCCCCACCCTCGGCTCTCCCTCAGTCCCAGAAAAAGTTTTCTATCGAATGGCGTGGAGGAGAATGAAAGCACATCAGTTGCAAACTGAAGTTTACAGAGGCCGAACAAAAGGCAACATCAAAGGTTCTAAAGCGTCCGGAAAACTTTCTGAACACTCCTGTGCTGCATTATCCAGGTGTTTGATGCATAGTTGACAGACCTGAATTCAGCCCCTCCACATTCTACCTCAATATATACTGGATATACTTTGAATATTGTATCGTATTTTATTTATATATATATAATTCAATATTTCACTGAATAATGCATGAAGCGGCTGTATTTGAATTCAGACACAGTAATGCTGCTGGAGGTGACAAATGGACGGAGAATCAGGAATTAGACACTACAAAGCAGGAGAATGAAACGGCTGACCGATGAATAGACACAGATATATCAGAGGTAAAGAAAAGTGTACATATAGTGCACTCTTCTAATTATTTGAACATGTGCGATTTGTACTGTACAATGACGGGATGATTCCGTTGGCCTTTGGAACAGGCGCTCATGAAAACTCTGCCTTGTGTGTAAATGTGCTGATGTACTTCTTCAACAACGGGGGGGGGGGGGGGGAGAAAAAAAAAGATCTGTCTTTTATCTCGCCTCCTTTATTATATCCCAGCATTCAGATGGGTTCAGCGTGAGATGAGAGAATCAGTTTGTATTGAACATGGTTGAATGCAGTGCTGATGAAAGCTCACGCTGATAATAGCTTTTTCATTATGTCCTTAGCCGGGCCTGGCATTTCATTTTCTGTTGCAGAGTTCGGATTCTCGCTGCTGCTGCTGCTTTGGCATTGTGCCAGCGTCTTTTGACTTGAGTTGGTTCAATTGTGCGTTTGGGAATGTAATTTTTTTAGTATTGCATTTCTGCTCGATTAAGCGTGTGTGTGTGTGTGTGTGTGTGTGTGTGTGTGTGTGTGTGTGTGTGTGTGTGTGTGTGTGTGTGTGTGTGTGTGTGTGTGTGTGTGTGTGTGTGTGTGTGTGTGTGCACCCCTAAAAATAAGTGTGTGCGATTTAAGAAAAATCAAACTTAAGCGGCAGAGATTTCACCTTTGGCTTTGTAGAGTTTATGTAATTGTCATGATTTCGCAGCCACATTTCTACCAAATGGTTGTTGTGGTTGTTAAGTAGTTAGCGGGAAGATCCATGTCAGAAGAGTTCAGTAATGGAGCTTTTGAAGAGTCGGATGGCCATGCATAGAATTGATGTCCTAGTTGCTTGGTTACTTAATGTTAGCTTTTCGGTAATAATCGATGAGTTGATAGACAAAAAAATGAATTGGCAACTGAAAACCTGAAACGTTCTTTGGCTCCAGCTTCTTAAATGTAAAGATTTTTTGTTTTTCCTCTGATTTATGTCAGTGTGAATTGAATATATTTTGGGTTTTTGACTGTTGGTCAAACAAAACAGGACATTTCTGACATTCTTCCAATTTTCTGACATTGGATAGACCAAATGATTAATCCAGAAATGGTCAAGAATAGAATAAGAAATAAAAAAAACTAAACATGATCACTTTTAGCCAAGCAAGTAGTGTCATTCACCAAGAATAATGAATGTCCTCTGCACTTCCCCGCCTTGGTAACGATGGAAATGTTAGACCGGTAAACAGCATGGTAAAGTCAAGAGCTCAAATAAATGTTCTAATAATCGATTAGTTGATTAACACACCAACACCAAACGTTCTCTGGCTTCAGTTTCTTAAATATTAAGTTTAGTTGCCTTTCTGTTTTATATCGGGTTATAGACTGTTTGTTCAGACAAAATAAGACATTTTGGTTACACTTTACTTGAAGGTATCTACATAGGAGTGACATGACACTGTCATGAACTTGTCATAAACATTATAAACAGTCATAAACGTTTATGACAACGCTTCTTTTAGTGTCACTCTGTTTTTGTCATGACAAGTTAGAGTTAGAGTTCATGTGTCATGACTGTGTCATGTGTTCATGACAGTGTCATGTCACTCTTATGTAGATACCTTCAAGTAAAGTGTTACCGAAATTATTATTTTTTTTTTTTTTGCTAGACCAAATGATTAATCGAGTAATCCAATTAAATAGTCAACAATGACAATAACTAAATGCAGCCCTAGCTATGTCTACACTGTTTAGCCATCCACAGCAGTATAAGCTGACTGTTATTTGCGGCACGGCTTAATCCAGTCTTTACATTTAACCAGATTTGTTCTAAAACGTTCAGAATGGAGTGAAATCAACACTATCCAGAGCACAGACTGTCTGTAAAGATGGACGAGGCCTTTCTACTTCCTGCTGCTGTATGAAAGTGAAGCCAAAACATCCCGGATACGGCCGCTGCCGTCATGTATTTTGGAGCCCGAGTCTGCGCGGTAGTGATCGGGCGGTGGAGCCGCGGTATCCAAGTCTGGCCCATACACCCGCCCGACCAATCGCGAGTCAATCCCAGCTGTCAATCATGGCGTTTCGCCCGGTTTTAATAGCATCAAATAACTAATAAAAACCAAACTAATGAACACTTGGAACAAACATCAGCGTGATCAGAACTACCTGAAATGACAGAAACCATCTTTGGGGAAAACTTTATTTGACGTGTACTTTTGATTTTTTCAGTTTGTCCCATGTCCCAGGATAAGCTCGGCCTAAACCCAAAGTTTGGCTTTTGCCATGTTCAAATAAACAATAGTTTTGAAGTGTTGCTTCAGATCCTGGTGATAAAATGAAATGCCAAAGAGGAAGTTAAGTTTGAATAGTACTTCGGATGGCAACTTGTTTGTGCGTAATTTGCTAACTTGCAACGTGCTTGTTGACGTTGCTTGGCATTGCTGCAGAAGTTGACCCCGGTTCAACTTATTTGCTGGGTGACCCTTCCTTTCTTTTGCTGGAACCTCACGTCCGCCTCATTGAAATGAATGAGGAGGCTGCATTTTCTTTAATGTAGTGCTAATGCTGATATGAAACGCAGCCTTAGGCTGGATTGGAGAAAGCTATTTGTTACATCAGGCGATTGAGGATAGAATACAAAGCCGAGTAATTCATCCCCAGGGAGAAATTATTTATTTTATTTTTTATATTTAGGGCAGGAAAAGCATGTTAAGCCTCTCTCCTGTGCTTTTGTCAAGGAATTATTGGAATGTCTTAAAAATGTTTTTGTGTTCCATTCAAAAAGGAAATTTGGAAAATATTCTTAGGTCATACTTTTGAGATGTTATTCAACTTTTTTGACACGTTCAAAAAACTGTAAGCCAGGAAAGAACATTTTTATCCGCTGAAGTCATTGAAGCCCTTTGACAAAGTAACGGACAGGCATGAAAAAGCCCTACATCTAGGCCACGGTGTCAGCCCAGTGCCCACACCCTTGTGTTGCATCAGATTGGAAGTTGTGGGATTTAGTTTACATGGTAACACCTCATACTTGTGATCTGCAGAGATGCCCTTTGGGACACGGTTTGATGAGACTGGGCGGTTCGTTACCATCCAGCCTGCCCCTCTCTGACTCCTCCCTCCCAGAGGAATGTCATGTTGAGCAGAAACGGATGTGTCGGCACTCCACTTCCAGCAGTTGTTTAGGAAACAGGTTTTTTTTTTTTAATTTTTTTTTTACAGGCAGGTGGATTGTGGGGATTTTGCATTACGGTTTTTGTAATTTCTCAAAAATATTGTTCTTCTGTATGTAGGAAAGTAATAGTAGAACTGCACTTAGATGACAGTAGACCATTAATATCTATATCACATTGGGGCATTACTGTAGTTTTTTTTTATTTTTTGAACTGAGCCAACCAGCTACGAGATGAATATTGAGAATAAAACGTTTGATTTGGCGCAAAAAGAACATTTTGAAAACGGCAAAAAAAACAAACAAAGGTACAACGAGACCGTGTACAGAAACTATCATAATACTTCAATGGCAGAAGCTTGCTTTAGCCGTTCGCGGTTACGGTAAACCTTTCTATGTTAACAGTGAGTTGGACCAATCGGAGACGTTGCTGTTACACACAGGATTGTGTGTACTGTAGTTTTTCTCCAAAAGATGGCGGATAAAACATGTTTTTCTTAAAACAAGGATGACTTTATACAGACTTCTAGCTTCTACAGGAGCAGAAACTTTCGTTTCACACCCACGTAGCTCGTGGTCAGTCTACCTCGGATGGTTTAGACGTTATGGTTGATAATCTAAAGCCTTATGGAGAAAATCAACGGGATTTTTACTTCCGGAACCACACTGTTGAGGTGTTGAGTTTGCCGAAATATGGTCGGTAATTTGTGGCAAAATCTTTACTTGACAAATTACAGACATGACAGATTAGCACGGGATTAAGACCACAGACGACCTGCGCAATTATTACATCTTAATAATGGTACCCAGGTACTATACTAGTCCCGTGCGAATAGGGCAGTAGTGACTCAATGAAAAGCTAATCCACAGATCAGTCAGTAAAGAAAATACCCATTTGTTGCAGCCCCATTTTAATCCATACTATGATTGACACAGGTAAGAGGGATTCATTAATTTTCCAAAGACTTCCATGGAGTTGTTGGAGTCTTAAATGGGACACAGGACTGGGGAGTGTGTTTGTATTTGGCATCTCCCAGTTATGAATGTCTGGTATTAAGTGAATGTTGCGTCAGGTGGGTGTTCAGTCAGCCTTCTCCGGGGAAATAAAGGAACATCAACAAACTAGTTTCCAGATAAAGTCATAAATCCTTAGAAATGAGTTTTTATAGGGAAAGAAATGGGTGTGAAAGGAGGTGATATATTTGGGGGGGAGGGGTAAAGAGCAGAAACATAAAACGGAAGTTATAGAAGTTTTTTCTTTAACGCTGTCACATATTGGTTTTTGGTTTGGTGTTTCTGAGATTTGTCTTTGCCCCTTTACCTCTCTGTAAACAAAGAAGTCCTTGGTCCAACACAGATCCATTTAGTTTCCACTTCATTTCGGAGCCTGTCGGTCTTGGTGGCCCCAATAAAAGCATACGATAAAGCCAGATTCAACGTTTCCTGTCAGTTAAACAAACTGCTGCAGCCCTGTTTAACTCCCTCCCTTTATCTCTCCCCCCCCCCTTCCTTACTTTCCCTCTCCTCCATGTTTTCCATCCTTATTTCATCTCCTCTTCATTCCTCAAACCTTCAAGAGGGAGTAGTTTTCTTATTTAGACAAATTACTGCAACATAGAACACAGAAAACATGGAAAGAATGCAAGTTAGCTGATTTAAGCCCACGACAAATAGGACATGTTGGACTGCAAACTATTTTCATCTATAAATCAGGCTTAGTCTTCAAAATGTCTAAATATATAGTAAAACACAGCCCAAATGGCCCCTTCAGATTTCTTTTTTTCAACAGTTCAAAACACAAATATGTTCATTCTACAATATTATAAATAGGGTTAGGTACCGAAATCTGTACTTTTTTGGGTACCGACCGAATTACGTCGGTACTACCGAGGACTGATTCACGTTAAATCAAACGGTGCCAAATTTCGGTAGCTGAAAGCACGTAAGGGCAAGCTTATCTGCAGGCAGATTTTTTTTCTTCAAAAAGTGGACCTTTTTGCAGTTTTTCCCTCATTTTGTGTTAATTTTGAAATTCAAATACTTCCTTTTGGTGACTTTTTATGCACTAATTTGTGCTGGATTAGCTTGTCTGCTGGTATCTTAACGAGCACGCTTTTTGATTCACCGGAAATATTTACTACAATGTTTTACAAGATCGTGTACCAGCTTTTTGAGTCCAAACGCACGCACACACGCCTCAAACATTTTATGCGTGTGCATAAAGATAGTTGCGTGGATTGTTGATACATTAGACGTTAGATTGTTACATGTTGCGTGCCAGTTACCACATTCACAGGAGTGGTGCTTTTAACAGGATTAGGGCTTTGGTTTGGTTTAGAGCATTTTTATTTGAGGGGAATTCGAATTGTTGGCCCTCGTTATTTTAAAAGACACTTGTTAATTACAACAACAACAAAAGTAGTTAACAAGAAAAAAATAAAACTTGGAGAGAGTTTGGTGCAGACAGAGCGAAACTACATCAACTCAGTATGTTAGTCTTTGTAGTCTTTAAGTCTCAGTGAGTCACGGCAATGCCGGTTAAGCGGTTGCAAGTGTCGTTACACTTTACAAACGGTGAAAACATGACCTCCTTGGCAGAAAAGGTCGGCAAAGAACTGGCCGCTCACTCCACCTGCTCTTTGAGCGTAATGCTTTGAGCTCCTAAAAACGTCAGGCCACTTATATGACCTTATCAAAAACGTGATTAAAATGTTTCTACACGAACACTGGTACTTGTATCAACACAAATTGTGATTTATATGACACGAACTTAGTCAGGGCAAATACACCACTATATAGACCGCTGTATATGTTAGTTTAAACACTCAAACTTTTCAGCTAGCCGACAGGTCAACCGCTAGCATGTTTGGACATTGCATTTTATTGTAAGCATAGCCAGGCAGCTAGGCTACATAGCCAGGTTACCAGAGCATTTATGAGCTAACATTTTACCGATGGTTTACTGCTGTGCATTTTTACCGCCCTAGCTACGATAGCAATGATAGCTTGCTAGCAAACTACCTGCTAGCTACCTATGCTACCTAGCTTCAACCCTCTCTGCTAGCTGCCTAGCAGCCGGTGTTCTGTTGCGGTCTTGCGTGTTGTTTTCGCGACCACCCCCCCCGAGGCAAAATTTCGCTGGCCGAAATTCGCGAGGTGGTTCGCTGTGTGGAACCTATCGTTACAGTAGACTCACAGTCCCGCTGAACTCTGCAACAGTGCAGCAGAGTTACATAAAGACACAGTACCGTTTAGAGAGGGATTTTGCCCTGCATGCCTTTGCCCTCATACACAAACTGATTAACTGTGTGTGTGTGTGTGTGTGTGTGTGTGTGTGTGTGTGTGTGTGTGTGATCTGATGTGGTGACACATAGCAGAAGTGGTCCAGTCTGTTTTGCTGCCCCAGCAGATGAGGAGAAAGAAGAGAGCGAAAGGGATGGAAACAGAGAGGTGGTGTGTTTGGGAAATGGGTCAGGAGGAAGTTGAGTGTGTGTGTGTGTGTGTACGTGTGTACGTGATGTTTCACAGCTGAGACAGTGTTGTCGGTCAGTCTGGGAACTTGCTCTATCTCCTGTGTGTGTGTGTGTTGACGGTGCATAGCTTAATTCCTCAGGGAAGCCGAAGCAACAGTGCCTCTATTTCCTGTCCTAATTACCTAAAATCCTACACAAATAAGCCTACACACACACACACACACACACACACACACACACACACGTTTTAGCAGTGGCATTGTTTAGACATTCATTATCTCATTTTTATCTCAGTGGGCTTGGCATTATAATTGACTCTTTCACATCACAGAATCCATTTTAGTATCTGCTATTAAAGTGTCCCAGTGAGCCAGCATGCACAGTCCCAGGAACCTGAAAGTGACGCAGCTCAATGGAGTTGAGCCATCAGTAATGTTATCATTTACACCTGTGCTTTTCCTACTGTAACATGTCAAAATGTCTGCTGCCACAGAGTTCGCTGACCCGAACATAAAGCCATCACGATTCCCACACCTGCGTAGCGAAAGCATTTAGCCACGGAAACAGGACTCACTGATGCATTTATCACTAAAGGTTGTTGTTAAGCGTGTGAAACTGGCCATCAGTGTGTCTATGTAGGTGTGTCTTGAGCAGTCTAAGCAAAGCGTGCAGTTTTTAAATTGTATTTTCACCCTTTAAGTAGAACCTGTGACCATACGTTGGCATAAACATCACCTCAGACTGTGAATCACAGTCACAAGAATAACAATATGCAAAGAGTCGATGTCACTCATCATTTTAAAATCACTGAGGGGGAGCAAACTAGTCTCGCTTTATATGCAAAATTTCATTTTGAGTTTGTATATGGATCATAGTGACAGGTATGGCAACAAACTGTAATTGTTCATTTTAAAGCAATAAAGAAGAAAAAAGGTGGCAAAAATAGTTGAGATTCTGTTGCTTTTTCTCAGGTTTCACATCATCGTTGTGAGATGAATATTTGTGGGTTTTGGAGTGCTGCTTAATAGAAAATGTGACGGACATTTTGGCTACACGGCGACCTGCCAATCAGGACAGAGGCTTAGCAACGCTAACCATGGCACTGTGGTCAGTAAAATAAACCTGAACTTGTTTTTGGCTGTTGTCCGTGTTTTCTTCTTAAACTTTGACCCATCTCACTGTGTGTTTTCACTTCATCACAGTTGATTGGAACATGTTGGTCGCCTAGAAATGTCTCGTTCAGCGTTCTGCCAACCAAGCTAGCTAGCTAGCTACCGCTAGTGTTAGCTGCTAACTTAAGAGAAAGTTCAGTGATTTTCTCATAGAAATAAAATGGATAGAAAGGCCATTTCCATTCAAATCAACGTAGCAAAATGGTCAGAGCGGCAGCTATTTGTATGTGTGTCATTGCCATGGTAACATATAAACTTCAGTATAAGTCGACTTCTGGCGAGTTGCGGAGCTGAGGTTTTGTAGCCACGACTGACAGCTTTTTTTCAGCTTGTTTTCTGTGAACGATGTGGCGAGGCGGTAACGTTAAGGCGGAGTTAGCAAGCTATGTTAGCCAACTAACAAGTTGTTCACCTGCTGGTTGGTTCTGCCGTGCTGTCACGCTGCATAGGTTACAGAAATTGAGCTGAACAGCGGGCTGGGTCTAACTTTAGTGGTCCGCTGACCCACTGCCGCTGGGTCTAACGTTAGCGGTGCTCTGACCCACTGCTGCTGGATCTAACGCTAGCAGTCTGCTGACCCACTGCTGCTGGGTCTAACGTTAGCGGTCCCCTGACCCACTGCTGCTGGTTGTAACGTTAGCAGTCCCCTGACCCACTGCTGCTGGGTCTAACGTTAGCGGTCCCCTGACCCACTGCTGCTGGTTGTAACGTTAGCAGTCCCCTGACCCACTGCTGCTGGGTCTAACGTTAGCAGTCCCCTGACCCACTGCTGCTGGTTGTAACGTTAGCAGTCCCCTGACCCACTGCTGCTGGTTGTAACGTTAGCAGTCCCCTGACCCACTGCTGCTGGTTGTAACGTTAGCAGTCCCCTGACCCACTGCTGCTGGGTCTAACGTTAGCGGTCCCCTGACCCACTGCTGCTGGTTGTAACGTTAGCAGTCCCCTGACCCACTGCTGCTGGGTCTAACGTTAGCAGTCCCCTGACCCACTGCTGCTGGTTGTAACGTTAGCAGTCCCCTGACCCACTGCTGCTGGTTGTAACGTTAGCAGTCCCCTGACCCACTGCTGCTGGTTGTAACGTTAGCAGTCCCCTGACCCACTGCTGCTGGTTGTAACGTTAGCGGTGCCCTGACCCACTGCTGCTGGTTGTAACGTTAGCGGTGCCCTGACCCACTGCTGCTGGTTGTAACGTTAGCGGTGCCCTGACCCACTGCTGCTGGGTCTAACGTTGTTTTGGAGCTCTAGCATCGGTTTATCTTTGCTCTTTATTTTTTATTTATTCTTTATTTTTAACTTAATACATACTGTGTGCATATTCTTATACTTATATTGTTTAATATTCCATCTAGAGAATGTGTGACGTGCACCAACACCACCAAAACAAATTATACACACACACACACACACACACACACACACACACACACACACACACACACACACACACACACACACACACTCTCCCATAGCCTATTAAGCTACAATTTATGAAAACAAGTAAATACAGGAGAGAAATAAAATACATTTATTTACTGTAAAATAATACAATTTGAAGGATAAAATAGTATATTAACAATACATTTTTCTAAAAGAAAGGTATAATGGTTAAAAGTGTGAGTTAACGTGTCTCTGTATTTAATGAAGCACTGTGTCTTTGTCTCTGGACGTGGCTGCTGTTGTTGGAGAGATTTTGTTGGCACATGACACTGTGTGTGTGTGTGTGTGTGTGTGTGTGTGTGTGTGTGTGTGTGTGTGTGTGTGTGTGTGTGTGTGTGACCGAGACAGTGTGTGTTTAGTTTTTTTTCCTGGCGAAGAGGTCAGACGGAGAGCTGCCTCCAATCTGGACCTGCTGCGTGTGTCTGTCCTCCGTCTGCTTCATTTGAAGAGTAAATCAGGATTTGCAGTCACGGTGTTTGCCCAAAAAAACCTTCTTTTTTTGAAAGTAAAATAATATGGAAACCTGCCCTTCTGCCTTTTCTTGCTATTGAATGATTCACAGTCAGTTGTTGAAGAGAAGGAGAGGAGGAGGAAAAGGACGAGGTAGCGGAGAGGTCAGTGGAGGGTGAGCGGAGAGAAGAATGCACAATAACCTTCTGAAAATGTAATAACACGTACATGGAAATCTGCGTGGCCTCAGATAGACACAGCCTTTGCTGGTGAGGTTAATAGAGGAACAGAGTTAGTTTATATAGTTAGAACGGAGACAACGATGAGAATAAGATGAGCCCACATGATGAATATTTATTGTCTTTTCACAGTTTTCAGGCTACTTCCTGATGATGGAAGGAAACATTGTGTCGACTGATGCTTCGCCATCTGGATGTTTAGGTGTTGGATGCTGGAACATATGGACACACACACACGTACACGCACACGTACACGCACACGCACACACACATGAACGAATGATTGAGTCCAGAAGCATAAGGTTCTTTGAGATAGAGCGGAGACAGACTGGGCCATTCTGTTGGATTGCACCGAGGGCCTCAACATTATCAGAAGTGCTGCCAAACGAGCTTCACCCCACACACACACACACACACACACACACACACACACACACACACACACACACACACGCACACACACGCACACTCTCTCGCCTCACTAACTGCTTTGCTACTTGTTTAAGTGCAAAGTAAAAAAGGCGACATTCGTTTGTTTCTGCAGGAGAATCAAGCACAAGGTGGAAAGTAACTAAGTACATTTACTCAAGTACAAATTTGAGGTGCTTTGTGTATTTCCATCTTATTCAACTTTATACTTCAAGTATTGTACCTTTTTACTCCACTACATTTGTCTGACAGCTTTAGTTACTTTTCAGACAGTTTTTCCTCCCCTCCCTGTCCAGTGAAAACCACGTATCTCCAGATGTGCTGATGTTGAGTGTTGTGTGATAAACTGAAGGATGAAAGTGTTCCTTTGTCTTGAGAACATTCTCCTCCTCCTTAAGCTAAATAGTCTTTAAAAAGCCTCTTGGATCAGCTGGAAAATGCATTGTCACAAATCTGAAAACAGGGCTGTTGTTCTGACACCATGAAAAGATTTGTAATCTTTTTAGAGAAACGTGGTTCTCACAGGACAGCGACGCTACAAACATATGATGACCTTATAGAATATGATGCATTGCTGTAGCTTAAACTACCTCAACAGTATATAAAGGAGTTAGAATGAGCACAAACGGGGCGCCTGGGGAGCTCACCTGGTAGAGGGCGCACCAATATATAGAGCTTTACTCCTTGACGCAGCGGCTGCAGGTTTGACCTCCAACCTGCGGATCTTTGCTGCATGTCTTCCCCCCCCCCCCCTCCTCTCTCTCTCTCTCTCCCCTCTCATGTCTTTAGCTGTCCTATAAATAAAGGCCTAAAAAATGTGCACAACCAAGCAGGAAAATGCAACAT
This sequence comes from Zingel zingel, assembly GCA_023566125.1. NCBI lineage: Eukaryota > Metazoa > Chordata > Actinopteri > Perciformes > Percidae > Zingel > Zingel zingel. The sequence goes on along the minus strand of CM042331.1, from coordinate 29,186,103 downwards.
ACACTGTGGGGGGTGGAGGAGGAGGAGTGGTGGTGGTGGTGGGGGGGGGGGGGGACTGATCAGGACTTGGGGCATGTTCAGCCCAACAAAAGCGATTCGCCGCAGGGTTGTGGAGCGGCAGGATTTTCACTTCAATGTCCCATTTGTGTGACGTCCTGTTGTGTTATTCAACCTCCCAATCTAGCACAAGTAGACTTTATATTTCACAGTTACTGTTTTCCTTCAGATTCTGAGTTGCGTTTCTCCAAAAGTTGAATCTGTCTTAACTTTATTACAGCATTGAAGGAAAAACAAAACCAAAAAAACATATTCGAGTCCCAAAATTGAAAATGGAAAACATACCCAACGAACGGATATCGGAATAGTGGAATATTCGGTTGCTGCTGTGGATCAAAGTGAGCGTCAGGCTCATACTCACAGAACAGTGACGGCATATGGTAATTCAACGTAATTAAATCACAAAAGGTGCCAGACATCTTGTATTATCTATGAGAGAGACTGGAATAATACCAAAGAGCTAAAGCTGTGCCTGAGTTTTAATAGACCCCGTCGTCAGTGCATGAATTAAACTAAAGGCATTTTAATTTGTGATAATACGAGCACAGAGCCTCAGTTTTTCTCTTATAAGGATAACATTAATGCTTATAGGCTCTAAAATAAAGAGACTTCTTCACTGAGGAGATAAAGGAGAAATCAATTTGGGGAGTAATCTTCATAATGAGACAACAAAACAGACAAGAAGCTGCAGACACCGCGAGTGTTTAATGAACACAAAGAGCAGCCGGCCAAGTATCGCTGAACTTCTTTTCTTTTCCCCATAGCTGAAGAATAACATTAGGTAGGTAGGTAGGTGGAATACTTTATTATTCCCCATAGGGAAATTCCGATATTCAGCAGCTCAAAAACGAAACCACATTTCCACACTAAAACCATATGTCTGTTGTACAATCTGAAAGAGACTTGCGCCAATAACACACAAGCTGATTTTGGCTTCAATATGAGTTGCATGTTGGTCTCATTTGTAGTCGTAATACAGCGAAATATATTGGACTAGCGAATGAAAGAACTACAACACCATGGAATAAATAAAAATGATCATAATGAAGTAGCGTTGCATGGACGTAGGGAAATTATACAGGCTCTAACAGTTTGTAAATGTAATTCTTAAAAAAAAAAAATTGGTTTATAAAAATAAAAACTGGTAAATAAAAATTGATTCCGTGGAAAAGAATCAACATTAAAAAACGGCAGAAAAAATATCACAATACATACCTGAATCGATTTTTTTTTTTCCCCACCCCTACTAGTTAGCACTAAACAAATGCAAGTCTTGACCTGATGGTGGCGCTAGATGAAGAGTCGGAAGACCACCGAAAGACATTAGGGGCCCTATTTTAACGATCTAAGTGCACAGCGTGAAGTGTGTGCTGCTGTGCGTCCCTGTGTGTGTAACAAGCATAGTGTGTGTAACAAGCATAGTGTGCACGCGCTGTGCACGAGCCTAGGCACATTTTACTAATTTGCTGTTAAAATAACAATGAAATGCTGCGTTATTGACTTCAGACCAGGTTTTTGTTGGTCAATGGCGCGATCACTTCCCGCTGCCTCAAGATAGCAATACGCCCAGAATGCACCTGAACGCACCTCCCTGTAAGACCAGCACGCCCAGAATGCACCTGAACACACCTCCCTATAAGACCAGCACGCCCATGGGCGCACAGATGGGCGCAGGTGCATTTGCTATTTAAAGGACGCGGGCGCTGGACGGGAAACTGACAACTGGGTCTGTCTTAAACTAGCAAAGACACTTGTGTCTGGCTTTGCGCTGCACTGCCCTAGGTCTCATTCATTGACCTCTGAGAATTAAACATGGACATTTTCTAGACTAAAATACATAATACACAAGTACACAACCCGTTCTCACTCCAAAAATCCAGAGCATTCATGTATTTGAGCCCATTTGACTTCCTTCCTGTTAACCAGTACTGTATATTTATGACACTTACCGTTAACCTGTTTCCATCTCTGGCTTTGTGTACATTTGATTTTTGTTAGAGGGGTCGACAGATGCTGTTTGTTCAGGGCCGATACCGATTATTAGTAGTTAATGAAGGCGATAGCCGATATTTCGAAACCATTGTGCGTTAACAGTAAAAATGACAATCTTTTAGTCAAAATTCACATTTTGGAATGTTAGAAACTCCCAACACAAAAGTTTGTTTAAATCCTTTACGCAAGTTGTTAAACATGGTCAATAATAAAATTGTCAAATGGCCAAATATACACATGTACTGTACTTGTTTTTAAATCTAACCATAGTAAGTTCTTTATTGAACCAAGAACTTTCTTGAAATGGTTCCGTCAAGAACCAATTTTTAACATGAATAGTGCCTCAAAGAACCATTTTTGGCACCTTTGTGGGTTATTTAAAGAACCTGTTGTTAAAAGGTTCTTTGTGGAACTAAAAATGGTTTGGCATCCTCCAAAGGACCATTTTTGGTTCCAGTTATCACCTTTTTATTCTGTGTATGTTATAAAACTGAAACTCTAAATGTACTACACAGTCAAAAAAATCAATGAATAAAACGCAAAAATAGCTTTCTGAAGAAATGTTACATTTATTGAAAGTGTTGCAGACTGCTTAAGAGCTGTAGCGAAGCCAAAGTAGCGCCCTTATTATAATAATTAACTTTATTGGTAAAATAAAACACAAATAAGTAACATACCAAATATTGCCCCCGATAATTGGCCAGGCCAATAATTGGTCAATCCCCAGTTTTTGCACCTTACTTCATTGTTTATATTTTGTTTATTTGGACTCTTTCCCACTTTGTAGGGCAACTGCTGCACAACAATTTCCTTCTAGATAAATAAAGTTTGATCTCGTCGTCTCTTAAATGTTCATGTAGCTGTTTGATTTCATGTAAACTGACAACAGCATTAATGATCAGCCGATGTACTTCACGATGTTCTCTACCTGTTGCTCCACTTGATTATAAAAGAATGGAGTCGTGGCATCTGCAAGAATAACTTTAGTCTGTGATTTAAATACTGCATTTATTATTACCTAAATATCCTTTTTAAATGGCTTCACTACATTGTGAAATTGCATCCAAAGCAGTAAAAGTTTTTAACACACTTCAACCATCATAATAATGTTTTTACAGCCAGACTCCTATTTGGTTTCGTTGTATTTTAGAGCTCCACCCTGTTACCACCACCCACACACACTCAACAGCACAGAGCTGAGAAAAGTCTCCTATTTTATTTTAACTTTATTACTTTTTGGTGACCGTATAGCCACTATCACTCCTCTAATTATAGCACCATATTAAATCTCAACGACACTGGAAGATTACAAGAGCAGATGGACCGAAAGCTTTAAAAGTGTTAAAAAGCAACAATGCAGCAAGTTGTACAATATGTCCTCCACCGAAACACGATGCAGTCCCTCCCGGAGCTAATCACTGACAAAGATGTCACAGAGGTTTGACCTGTATTCGGAGTGCAACCCTCGGGCCAGTTATCGATTCCTTCACGGTTCAGCACATTCCAGCTGTGTTTAGATATCGCATGACTAAATGGAACCAGCTACAAATCACAAATTTACCCAAACCAGTGGTGAAATGTCATATACTCAAGTACTACACTTTACTACTTTACTTAAGTATGTCCATTTTCTGCTACTTTATACTTCTACTACACTACATTTTGGAAGCATAGATTGTAGTTTTTACTCCACTACATTTGCCTGACAGCTTAAGTTATGTTTGCAGATTCAGATTATTAATGCAAAATAGAAATCAATTAATACATTTATTTATTTATTTATTTATTTATTTATTTATTTAAATCTGCCCACTCCACCGAGTTGACTGAGTCGTCTGGCATCATGACAGGAAACAGAGGCTTGTCTGTTTAAAAAAAAATGGTCGATCCAATGAGTGCTGCTGGGGGACTAACAATGAGCCAATCAGCTCCAGGGGCGGGACTAATGCCGTTGTCAAGCTGTCTCAATTTCTGCCGAGATCCTAGTTTGTTTTTACTTTGCCGTCTTCACTCTTAAATCCCAGTATGTCGACATGCCGTTAGATTCAGGCGGATACGTTGGTCTTCAGTGATTGGTTAGGGGAAATCCAATCTCTCTCCCCCACAGAAATTGGTTAGAGTGGAGGCAGTGTCAGACTGAAGATGGAATATATTTTATTCTGAAATGGGCCATTCTGTGTACTTTTACTTTTGGTACTTTGAAATGTTTCAATTCTAATACTGTTGCACTTTTACTTAAAGAGAGATTTTGCTGATTTAAATCCAGCTCTGTGTCATGGCAGTGTTGGCAGCGTGTTGACGAATGGTGTTCGGCTTCCAGAGCACGAAGCGCCCTGCGGAGCAGCAGAGGGCCACCGAAGACTTCTGCTGCCACAGAGGGAAGCCGAACATAGTTCATCTAAACACACTGCCCACACAAGTATGACACAGAGCTGGTTTAAAATGGGCACATTGTGAATGCAGGACTTTTACTTGTACCAGAGTTTTTCTTCACTATAGTATTGCTACTTTTACTTGGGTAAAAGATCTGAGTACTTTGTCCAGCACTGACCCAAACAGTTTTTTACAACTTGAGTCATTTTTGTTGTTTCCTTTAGGAGAGTTTGGTGGTTGATGTCATCAGTGATCCACAGGCCTGAACGCTGAACAAGTAAGGAAGAATTACAACTTCCTCTGACTTTTATTCTGAAATCTTATATTTTCATACCCCACAATTACTTTTTTTTTTTTTCTTTCTTGTTTTCCTTTTCTTTCTTATCAAACTACTTTCTCTTCCACCCTTTTCACACAGTATTCAAATCATTTTTCAGGCTTTCTCCGCCGTCATTAGAAGGCATTGTGGGTTCACATGAATGTTTATTTTGGCAGCGTCAGCTTCTTGTGTGTGTGTGTGTGTGTGTGGCGGAGCAGGGAGTTGGGTTAAGGGGTTAATTGAGGCTTTAGGCCGTTTTTTAAGAAATGAATTCTTGCGGAGACCCTGCTGCCCCTCATACAAACACTCTTCTCACATATCAGCCAATTACTGACACTCTACACACACCTCTCTCGCTCCTATTATTATATTGCTTTTTTCCTGCTATTTGAACTCCATGATGTTGTTGAGGCTGCTGTTGGGGAACTGGAGCTTTGGTATACAAACACAAACAACATTATAGTCTCCTAATACTGTGGTAAGATTAATACGGTGGGCTTAAATACAAGTTTTTAAGACAAAGAAACAGAGAAATAAGTACAATTACCCAAACTTGACTAACTTACCCCTAAAAGTCCTTTCACAGTCTTTTTGGTCCATGAAAAAATGTCCTCACTTCATGGTCTTAAACTCAAACGGGTCCTCACAAAGATAATATGAAAGCACAAAGGCATGCATGCACACACGCACGCACGCACGCACGCGCGCGCAAACACAAACGCAGACACACACACACACGCGCACTATCACACGTTAACGCTATGTAACGCGTTATCACACGTTAAGCCCCAGGTAAAGCAGATGTCAACCACGAGTGGATAAGTGATTAAAATAAAACCTTTGTTTACACACATTACAGATCTTAAGGCCAGATCCTCAACGACATGCCCGATCTTGCATCCACATTTTCTCGTCCACCTTGATTCTGGGTAGCATCCACCAATGTTCTGGGTCGCTTATTTCAAAATTTGAAATCTCACACAACCTGAGAACAAGGTGATAATACAGTGGCAACCAATTTCTGACTTTCTGATTTTTGCATTGAGGCTGCAGTTAGATTCACCGTACAGGTTCTTGTAGTACTCCAAAACATATGACGATATGGGTCGTTTGTTTCTACCCTCTAATACGACCCACAGGAGTGTTTTTTTTTCTGTCCTCATATCCTCATACCCATAAACCAGAGAACGTGACGCCGTTAACGTTGCGAAGTGATTGCCATTTGGTTAAATTTAGGCACAAAACGTACTTAGTTAAGTTATGAAAAACATTGCGGTTTTAGTTAAAATGATCTATCACGTTGCTTAACTTGTGGTTACGTACGTGACACAGAAAATGGTTCAGTTCCATTTGTTCTGTAGTAGTAGTAGTAGTAGTTTAAAAAACTTTAAAAAAGTTTACTTATATTTTTAAACGTTCTCCAGGGTGAAAGTCCTGTGTTTGTTTGACCCAAGCTGCTTCCTAATGTGGAATTTGGCGCTCTTATACTTCGTCGGGGCAGCCACTATAAACGCTGATATGAGTCGTAATTGCTGCTTGACAAACGACCTATGGGAGCGTTTTTAGGGGAAAGACAGTCTCACTTGTATATAGTTATAAAAAATACAATTAAAAAGAGGGAAAGCACCACCTCCCCTGTGAATGCAATTGTTGCTACTGTCTGATCATCCCCTTTTTTATTGGATGATTATATTGATGTTTTGTTACGAGCACTAAAAGAAAGAGCTTTTCTTTACATACTTGTGCAGACGTTTACCCCTTGCCATCCAGTTTCCCTGTGAGGGTGAGTCCACACTAGATTTTGGAAGGAGGAGAAACATGGCTCCATTGTCCTCTGTGGGTTGAAAGCTGGGTGTGGTCAGGTTTTGGTCCGTTTTGGCTCGCGACCACACCCATCTTTGATGTAGATTTGTACATAACGCCACTGTACATCTCTGCTGGGGGAAAAAACATGTTATTATCACTGCTTTGCATGGCAAGTCGCATTATTAACCTGGGTGAAGTTACTCTTTAAGTTACTCTTCTGATAAAGCTATATGATGTTTACGCCAAGTGAAATATTCAAACCCAGGAGTTGTGATTGTTGGAGAGTAAAGACGAACCAAAATGGCTTTTCATAGTTTTATTTTGTGTCTGTCTGAGTGAAATATTCAAACCCAAGACGCTGTGGGTTTTTTTATGGCTGCACCATTCCTTCAAATGGAAATATTCTGGATGCTTTGTGCAGCGTGTAAAACAAATTCCCTCAAAATTGAATCAGACATATTTCATGTCTTTGGAAATGTTGGGATTTCCACTAGAATTTAAGATCTGGCCGGATAATGTGAGACTTGTACTGACTGATCCATTGCGACTCAGTCGAGATCCATGTTATAGCACCGTTGCTTTTTGAGCTTTCTGAGGTCGTGTTAGCTGCTGAATGTCTGCAGCTTTAGTTAGCTTCACAGTAAAAATGCTACAGTATTATTGCACATAGTTTAGTTCCCTTTTTCTGTCTGGAACACATTAACATTATCTACTACTACACACACACACACACACACACACACACACACACACACACACACACACACACACACAGATTACCTACCACGTTAATGGTTGTAATACCTCAGGCTCTGTTTCTGGCTGCAGGGTTATTTTGTCTCTTTCTCAGCTCAACATAGTTTGTTTCAGAGGCTTTTCTGTCCTGCACAAAATCACTCCAGTCATATAATATTTTGCAAAGAGTTCATATTAAAGTTGACAAGTCAATTAGTGAAATCAGCTGTTTCAGTCCAAAACTATGTTGATGTGGCCCGTCAGGAACCATACGAAGCCCTCAAGTATGACCGATTGATTTGAATGGTTGTCCGATCTGAATGACTGGTTTCTATGATCGGCTTTTGTCTGCCGACTCACATTAAAGCTTGTCACTATGTTGTGTGTGTTTCCTCCACTTCCCCTTCTGTATTCCATCCATCACTGTTTCCGCCTTGCCTCCATGTTCTCAATATCTCATTCCCCTCTGTTGTGTTATCCAATGTGTGTTTTAATAGGTCTTGTTCCCATAAACGGCTTCATTTTCTCAGCCTTCCATGGGAGCTTGTACCTTGTCACTCTTAAATCTTATGAAAGCAAATACAAGGGTATGTACTCCTATTTGAGGTAGACCGCCTACGGCTGATAAGTCCGGCTCAGCGTAGTTTTATTCTTGTGTCCATGGTTTCTTGTGCATGTCTTTTCCTCCTGAACAAATAATGCAAACCGCAGTCATATAAGCTCAAACTTCAACTGTAATTACTGCTCTCGACTAGAAGTCTAATCCTAAAACTTAACCCAAATACCTAAATATAAACTAGCATAGCCGCACACCTCCAGTGTTTAATTAAGGTTAATGCATTGAAAGAACTTGGTCTCAGTTTTGTAAGAACAACTCAGGGACACGAAAGACTTGCAACTGACTTGCTATTTGCTTATGAAGACCATTGACTTGACTCTCGACTTCTTTGACATGGACATGTCTTAGGTGGCTTGAGACTTGCTGCGACGGACTTGATATTTCCCAACTGACTTGGGACTTGACTTGAGTCTTTACTTTGGACTTGTCTTGTTTTGATTTACTTGGGAGTTGCTTTGACAAGACTTGATATTACATTTTGGACTTGTCTTTACTAACTTGGGGCTTGAGACTTGTTATAAAAAGACTTGGTGTTTGTCTTGAGACTTGTCTCAACTGACTTGAGTCTTTTACTTCGGAGTTGCTTTGACAAGACCTTGATATTACACCAGTCTTCACTGACTTAGAATTTAAATCGAGACTTGTGACAAAACTTTGGGCTTGACTTGAGACTTCTCTCGACTTGACTTCAGAATTGTTTTGAAAAGACTTGGGTCAGACTTAAGGCAAAAATAGACCTGGACTTGAGACTAGGGCTTCAACTAACTAATTATTGTCATTATCAATTTGTCTGCCAATTATATTCTCAATGAATTAACTGTCAAACGACTAATCGTCTCCCCTTGAGACTTGACTTGAACTTGCCCCCAGTGTATGGAATCAAATAAGGGTCATTAATATTTTGAACTTTTAAAAAAAGTTTTGTAGCTGTAGAATTATTTTGTGCATTTTGCGATTTAAAACTTTACTGGCACGTTCCTTGCTAACCTGTGTAATCAATCTACCTGTGTCCTAATAGAGTTCCAGATGAACAAAGTAGAGCAAACGGAGCCTTTTGCCCCCTGATTGAACAGTTTGACTTCTCCTCTGATTGGATACTCAATGGGCAACGTGCTGATTGGCTAGTCAGCTCAGGCGTAGTCTATGTCCTTGACGTTCCACTTCCGGGATTGCTCCGGTGCTGCAGGAAATTCCGCCGGATGCATGTATTTTTCGTTTCCTACCGCTTTCTTTGTGAGTGTGTAAATTCGGTGTATTTCTGAGGACTATGGTTAACTGCTCCTCAGATCTCTGCAGGGTAAATCCAGACCGCTAGCTCTGTCCAATCTGAGTTTTCTCTTGCACGAGCTCTGGGCTAGGAGTTACGAGCTCTAGTCCTTGTAACTCCTAGCTTGTGCTTGTAACTTCAGGGTCGCACACGCAGATGGGACATTTGTGTGTCCATTGCTCAGACTTTGTGAAACCTCACCGTTGAAAATATTCCTCCACTAATTTGAATTACACATGCACGGAATAAATCTACAGCTACAAAACTTTCTACAAGCTCAAAATATTAATGAGCCTTATTTGATTCCATAGCAGTGAGACTTGAAACTTGTTTTGATAAGTCTTGAGACGTTCCTTGGACACGCCTCAATAGACTTTCCTTCAGATTTGTTCTGGCCGGACTTGAACTCGTCTTGATTGATGTGGGAATGGCTTTGACAAGACTTCATATTTGTCTTGACTAACTTGGGACTAGCTGTTGGCTTCAGAATCTCTACTGTCACACACTCGCCCACCCACGTCTTCTTTCTACAAAAACAGTGTTGGATACAATCACAACAGTTGTTTTTATTTATTTATTTGGTCTCATTAGTACTTGACTTTATATAGAAACTCAGTGAGTAACTGTTTTCTCTTTAAATATTGAACATCGGTACAAAGCACGAGTTCTCAACAGATTCAGTCCAAAACATATCAACACTGACCCTCTCAAAGCCGCATCAGTCAACTGTAATGAGTGATTAATATCACCACAGGTTCAGTAAACAAAACGTTAAGACGTTTGGATATCGAAAAGAGCTTTCAGCAAGGCATCTCTTTTTCACTTTGCTATTAATCTTCATCATTTCATCACTTACCTCACCATGTCTGCTGCATCTCTCTCTCTCTCTCTCTCTCTCTCTCTCTCTCTCTCTCTCTCGCTCTCTCTCTCTCTCTCTCTCTATCTCTCTCTCTCTCTCTCTCTCTCTCTCTCTCTCTCTCTCTCTCTCTCTCTCTCTCTCTCTGTGTGTGTGTGCGTCTGTGTGTGTGTTGTGTTTGGATTTAATCCCAGAAATGCATCACTGCATGAAATGTGAGTTGACTGGATTCCATTTTTGTCTTTATACACACACACACACACACACACACACACACACACACACACACACACACACACACACACACACACACACAGATGGCAAACATCTCCTCAGACCTGACAAAACTCAGTGTGTGTCCGTCTTTGTCATTATATCTCCTTAATCAGCTCATTAATCCATAACCTTCATGATGCAGAGAGAGAGAGAGAGAGAGAGAGAGAGGGATGATGGAAAGAAGTGTGGAAGGAGAGAGGAAAAGAGGAATGAAAAGCAGGACTGGACGGATTGGTGGTAGGAAGGACAGACTGATTGAAAGGAGGAAGGGAGGAAAGATTTAAAGAAGTAATGGAAGGAAGTAAGGACAGAATGATTGGAAGGGACGAAGGATGGAAGAGAAGTAGGGATGGAAGGAAGGGATGATGGAAGGGACAAAGGATAAAAGGGAGGGAGGAAGGTATGGTGGAAAGAAGGAAGGAAAAAAATGAGTAATGGGAGAAAGGACAGACAGAATGACAGAAGGGAGAGAATGGAGGAAAAAAGAATGAAAGGAAGGGATGATGGAAGGATGGAAGAAAATTCTGAAGGAAAGGACTCTGAGGAAGAAAATGGTCTTAGACTCTGAATAATGAAAAATGGAATACTACAACAAAACAAAAAAAACGATGGAAAAAAGACCAAGTTTAGAACCCATTGAAGAAAGCCAATAAGGATGAAAGCAGCGAAAAGGAGAAAAAAAACAGCAGAAAAGAAAAACTGACAGGAGGAAGAAAGCGAAACGAGAAGGCAAAGTTGATGACTCGGAGCAGACTTTTATCAGCTGCCAACTGGTACTGTGGTGTGTTTATGTGTGTGTGGTGAGACTGAAAAGCTGCAGGATTGTTGCCAGTAGAGTGTGTGTGTGTGTGTGTGTGTGTGTGTGTGTGTGTGTGTGTGTGTGTGTGTGTGTGTGTGTGTGTGTGTGTGTGTGTGTGTGTGTGTGTGTGTGTGTGTGTGTGTGTGTGTGTGTGTGTGTGTGTGTGTGTGTGTGTGTGTGACTATATTCGTGGGGAATACAGTATACTTGCGGGGTCCGGACAGCTTTGTGGGGCCCAAAATGCTGGACCCCACAAGGTTAAAGGGCTGTTTGAGGGTTAAGACTTGGTTTTAGGGTTAGAATTAGGTTAGGGTGAGGGTAAGGGTTAAGGTTAGGGTAAGGGGCTAGTGAATGCATTATGTCAATGACTGGTCCCCACAAAGATTGTGTGTGTGTGTGTGTGTGTGTGTGTGTGTGTGTGTGTGTGTGTGTGTGTGTGTGTGTGTGTGTGTGTGTGTGTGTGTGTGTGTGTGTGTGTGTGTGTGTGTGTGTGTGTGTGTGTGTTTCTTTTCTGTGTTAGCCAGCCGAGTCTGGCTTCTACACTGCGGTGGAAGGCTTCATACTATTTTCTTTTCGCTGCTCCAAGAGTTGCACAGGGATTGGACCAGAAGAAAGTTTGTAGTTTTGCCTCTATTTTCATTTTCTGCAATAGGTCTTTTTTTCTTGCAGTGAACTTCCACAGATCATTTTCTATTCAGCCATGGCAACTGCTGCTTGTTGTGATTACTATCGGGTCTTTTTCTACTTCTTTTTAACCCTTGTGTTGTCTTCCCGTCAACTATGAAAAAAACACTTTTGTTGTCCCTATCTCAATGTTTCAGTCACTTTTTTTCCAAAGTTTTGTATTTCACATTTTAGTATTTTTTTTCCCCCATTGTTTTGGTCACTTTTTTCGACATTGTAATCTCTTTTTGTGACTTTTTTTTTCTGCTTTTTCACTTTTTTGTCACTTTTTCAATGTATTAGATGCTTAATTTTGACGTTTTTGGTGGGGTTTTTTTGCGGGTTTGACAGTTTTTTTTGTTGTTTTTTTTTTACTTTAACGTTTTGTCGTGTTTTTTTTTTTTTTTTTTTAGGGCTGTCAAAATAACGCGTTAATTTCGATTAATTAATCTGAGAAAAAATAACGCGTAAAAAAACCCCCCGCAGATTAATTTATTCCATATTGACGTTTGACCCGGAGCCGTTCTAGCCTCCATTGGACTGTAAGATGAAGGAGGGAGACGAGAATGTGCTGCCTGGATCATTGATTGGAACATTTACTTGTAAAAATCTTCTTCCTGAATAGGGTTGGCTACCGAAATCTGGTGCCACTGATGTCTGCTCTTCTCTCTGATGCACCGCTGTACGTGACGCTAGTTAACACTATACTCGACAGCAGCGAACGTTAGCCTACCACTAGCTAGTAGCTGGATTAAAAACGGTTAAAATGCTGACAGCTAACACTAAACGGTGTAAAGTTTGACTGTGTTTTACTGTAGAGGATTCAACACCGGGATGTAACAATCTGCAGCTGCCATCGGAAAAACACAGACGGTGCGTTCAATGAAACTGGTAAACTACGGCCTCGTGGTGCATTCGAAGTTATTGTTAAATGTCCTCTTCCCATCTGGTGGTTGTTTTTGTTGTTCAACAGCAATTTACTAGTGAAATAAGTTATTGTTATTGTTATACATTATTATTAAATCATTTAATTTTGACCATATGGCCTTAGCAATGAACAAGACGTTCTTTAATGTCGCCGACTGTTGTTTAGTACCCTTTTTTTCTTTTTCTTTTTTTTTTTACTTTCTTAAAAAGTATCGGTTAAGGCATCGTTAATTATGTATGCGATTCATTTCGATTAATTAATCACAGAGTATGTCATTAATTAGATTACATTTTTAATCGATTGACAGCACTAGTTTTTTGTGTGTTTTTTTTACATTCTCGGCGCTTTATCGACGTCCCATATTTTCTGATATAAAAAAAAAACTTTGAAAACTGCTCAAATTCTACCCGAGGACAACATGAGGGTTAAAGGCTTTGTCAGGCGAACATCTGGTTCAAGTTGTGTCACTCTTCTGAGTGATACTGCGCTGCAAAATTTCCTTCAGAAACTCTATTCCATCAACTAATCAGTGTTGTCAGATCCGGTGCTTATAAGGACGCATAACTTACTGAAAAGAACTGTTAACTGCGTGAAAATGAAAACCGTGTTTTTTCTCACTTCACATTGAAGCGTCTTAAATGCTTTCCCACCGAGTTTAATGTAGCAAGAAGACACTTCTTCATCACAGCGGGTTTCCTTTTGTCTCTCACAACTTATTCCAAAGAAACTGGAAAGATAAAAGTCATCACATGCAGTGGCTGAAGTAGCTGTTGTGTAACAGCAGTGAGTTATAGAGACCAGCTGTTTGTGACAGCTTCACAGTGTCACGTAGCTCATATTTGACCCCGAGGGATTCCATCAATCAGTTATTATTAATTACCACTTTATCATTCATGGCCACATGCCATTTGACAGTAATAGGGTTGCGTATCATTTGGGTCTTTTTCCGATGCCGGTGCTAAAACGGTGTCTGAACCAAGATCTAAAATAAGAGCCAAAAACGACAGTCGGCAACATTTAAAGAACGTTTGTAATGTCTTTTTGTTTTCTGAAATTGGTATCGAAATAAGTCTCGTTTAGGAACCGGTATCGAAGTCACAGTGTTGGTATTGGTACTGTTACTGAATGTTTTTGAACGATACCCAGCCCTACTCGTACCCGACAGTAGACACTAATAAAGTCCCCCGTTGGCTTTCATCTTTCTCTTTCCGTTTATCCTGAAGTTCTTGAATTTTTATGAATTTAATTTAAATGCATTTGAGCAGCTGTGTCTTTTTCTTCTTTCATTTCCTCCCTTTTTAGTTTTCTCTGTCCAGGTCTGGCCCACAGTGTCCATTATTTTGGACATTATTTGGTCATTCAATGTGTGTATTGTGGACTTTTCGTTGTTACCCAGCCAAGAGCCGACAGTTTCATTCCCTTTCTTTCTGAACACAGAAATGGCTGAATCAGGAATTACCTGCAGCTCATGTTTTATATACATGAACTTTGAAATGCTGCAGATTAGAAGTGGAAAGGGTGGAGGAAGGGGAGGAGGAAAAGTACTGAAGCAGACGCTCTAAGCTGTCTGCTACATTTAAGCTTTTATGGACAACAGCGGGAACCCTCCCTGCCTCTGATGGCTTTTACAGCTTACCTCACTGCTCTCCACAGCCTCTTTCTCTATTATTCTCTTCATTTCTTACTTCTTAAAACGGACTCGCTCCGTCACAACAGCTCCGGGGTAATGTCTTTCACATGTGACGGAGATCTCAGTGGAGCTTTACGGACTTTAAGTGTTACAGTAAATGACAAGTGTCCTCTTTCCTGCCTCTGTCGCACACATTTTTGTCAATGTGTGTGCGTCCTAAATCTTCATGGGATTAGATCATGACATATTTGTTACATTACATCCACGTTTTAAGCCTTTTAAAAATAGAATATAATGGTTTAAACTGACTCTTCGAAAGCTAGTTCTGCATTGAGAAGCTTCGTTATTATTGACTTTGGGAAATGTTCCTAGCACAAGGTCCTCTTACTGGTATTTTTCTGGAGCTTTCAGCCACAAACTGTGTTCATGAGCATGTAACTTGGTTCTTACGTCTCGTAATACCCTTTGTTTCTTGTGTAGATGTTCCTACTTGTTAATTTGTTGTTACATTAGGCGACGTAGCAGTGTGGCATTGGTCTCCGGGGTTAGGAGTTCAGGGTTCAATAGTCTATATCCACAACGTTCCACTTCCGGGATTGTTTATCGTGTTTTAAGCCCCCAGCGTCGTCTTCCAGGCAGCGCTGCCTGGAAGGTCTGGCAAAGTGGGACTAAGGGTTCAACAATAAGGGTTGCCTGATGGCCCGGGGCAAGTGAAATGCCACGCCGGCAAGTAAATTTAACAACCCATTTGCCTTCGTATCATACATGACGTTACTGTTCTCTCTCCCCCGTCGGAGAAAGCTTATTGAAAGATTTGATTTGAATGTTGCCAATCAAGAATTGAATTGGCACTTGGTGTTTTTGATGTTTTTTTTCAGCATTTTATTTACGCTTCTGAGGCTTACATTTTATTTATTTTTTTTAACTTTTTTTTGCGACATTTAAGGCTTCGTTTGACTTTTATTCTGCAATTTTATTTATTTTTTTCGAATTTATTTATTTCTTTTTGATGTTTGTATTTTTTAATTTTTTTAAACCATTTAAAAATTGCCCAACTGAACAAGTGAAAAAAAGGTTTTACTCTGGAGTTGTTGTAATGGAGTTACAGACTACTCTGGAGTCTGTAATTTTTTTCTTCTTCTAAACACATTACGGGTAACTAGAAAGGCACTCGGAGAGCGCAGACCTCAGCCAAGGCCAGAAGTCCTACTGTATCTCGCTGTGTTAACAAAAGTGAAAAATAATTACTGTATGTCATTCGTGTATCCCCTCCAAAATGTTATGGGCTCTTCATTGGCTCATGCTACACCCTTCCACCAAGATTCATGAAAATCGGGCCAGTAGTTTTTTTTTTCCGTAATCCTGCTAACAAACGGACCAAAGTGAACCGAATTGAAAACATAGCCTCCTTTATTCATCTGAGCACTTTTAGGACTTCTCATTCCTGCTGGCTTCCTATCAAGCTTCATTCGTCACCTTGGAAATACTAATTCTTACTAAAAGGTTCCACTTCCAAGACAAGTGAGCATCCACTGTTGAAGGCCATAATATGTGGCTGAAAGATTTGCACAAAAAAAGTAGATTTTCTTTGTCAAAGTTTTTTGTACAAGTTTTTGTTTTTTTTGTACTTATGTGGCTCACGTTTTCTGCATCACAGATTTCCCAACTGTCCAGCATATATAACCCAAGCATCGCATCGGTTTAGAAAACATTTCAGTCACTTCTGAAATGCTGCGTCGATCAAACAAAACTGCGAGTGAACCGCGCACTGTGGGTAGTTCACTCGATGTGGGAGATCGGAGTAGTCAAGCGAAAACATGGCTGTGCCAGATCTCAGCAGGCGACTGCTTATCCACACTGGCAGGCCTCTGCTCATAAATTCATGTAAAAAACAAACAAAATGAAAGTCAAATTCAACCTTTTATTTCTTATGAAATAAAATGTTACGGTTTTGTGGTCATGCAATTTTGGAAGGTTTCCGAATATACTTCTTCTCTGTCCTGGGCATGGCCTTTGATGTTTGATTGACAGCTTGTTAATGAGCTCGTTAGGCTTCAGAGATTGGCTGACCTTTGTGTGTCAGGCGGTGCGAGGAGTTATTACAGGAGACGCTTGTCATCTGGCTGGATTTAGTTTTGTTTTTGTAACATAATGTAATGTGACATGAAAGGGAAAAGACTGAGACGTTTGATGACTTTGTGTCGACGGAATCGGAGAGTTGATTTTCACTTTTTTGAAATCGCAGTCAGATGTGAAATGTAAAAGTATTGCCGTTCATATGTGACAACAGACGCTCGTAAAAACCTGCAGTTAAAACGGACGACAGATTATTTTAGGGCTGAAACTATTCTGTTAATCAAATCATCGTTTTTGCTTTTTTTCCCCAGCTCCTTCTAATGTGAGGATGTACCACTTTTTTTGTTTTAATATCATTTTACACTTCGATGCCGTTAACTCGAGCTCTGCGGACCTCTGATGGGCTTTTTCTTTTTTTGGTCCACCACTTTGGTCCAGACAAAACCAGACATTCATCACACACACACACACACACACACACACACAGACACACACAAACATGCACTGTACAGCCATGTAATGAAAGAGAATGGACAAATTAAGTGAAGTAACATGAAGTGCATCAGAATAATTACAAAACACATGTCGGTCGGACTATACTACTGCAGCGTGTGTTCATCATTTCAACTCATTTACATGTGTGTGTGTGTGTGTGTGTGTGTGTGTGTGTGTGTGTGTGTGTGTGTGTGTGTGTGTGTGTGTGTGTGTGTGTGTGTGTGTGTGTGTGTGTGTGTGTGTGTGTGTGTGTGTGTGTGTCCAGGGACGGACTGCAACCAAAAATCGGCCCTGGCATTTTGGCCCAGACCGGCCCACCACATAAGATCACAAAGTGTGTGTATGTATATATATATAATCATTTCACGACTGAAGAGGCCCTGTGCTTTAATTTGAAGGTCTATCATGAGTTTATGTCTACCAATGCAGATATAAAAGCTACAACTCTCATTAAGAAAGTTTGCATGATGTGCAACATTTATTTAGGCTACTTTAAGGACACAAATGCACAAGCTTAAGGTTTGATGAACTTTAAGGGCAGTGGTGGCCTAAAGGTTAGAGAAGCGAGCTTGTGACCGAGAGGTCGTTGGTTCAATCCCCAGACCGACACGATAAAAAATCTGGCTGAAAGAGCACCCAGATCCCTCATTACCACCACTGAGGTGCCCTTGACCCAAGGTCCCTGGGCAGTTTCCAGGTATGACTGTGTAACTGTGTGAATGTGATCAAAAGAGAGGCTGCCTCTCAGTGAACCTTCCCTGAATAAATAAAGGTTAAATAAAACATAAGGTGGTGTTCTGCTTATTATTAAGATGCAGACTACTTTGTTGAATGAAAGGTAGGCTAATATAGCCTAATAATAAAACAGTCAAGACTCAGATACATGTGCACTTAGCCAAACTAATGCAATCATCAGTGTAGCATGCCTACTTCTTTTATTGTTGTAGTCTTATCATCAACAGTTTGAACACCACCACTTATTTTGGGCTCAGTTTTATCAAGGGGCAAAGTGTTTTAAGGGGAGTTGTGCTTACCGCAGGTTCTACCCTCACTCCCTCATCTCTGTCCCTCTCCTCCTGAGTCTCCTCCTCACTGTGAATATGCCACTGCCGCCGACATCAGCCACGGGAGCTGATGAAGGTCCTGCTACTGCTGAAAAATGTCTGTCAATTTGACACATTTGGTAGCGTCTACCTGCACGGCCTGTTTCTTTTTCTCACGCAGCTTCTCTTCACCTCCTTTTGCGTTTCTTCTCCATGATTTCTGTCACTATCCTGGCCTGGCAGATGCTCAGCACTGAAACTGCATGCAGTTCTCCTGTCATTGTGTGTTCATCTTTCGCGCCGCGCACCGTTACGGACTAGTCCATTTCATTGTGAAAGTAGGGAGTGTTTGTGCAGGGACAGAAAACCTAGCCTATGTGATATTTTTGACTAAAGTGTTTTGGGCCAGCCCAGTGTCAATTGAAAAAGCAATCTAGGCCTACCACTTTTATGGGCCGGTTCATTGTCTGGGCAAAAATAAGATACGTCGGCCCACCGGGAAAGTGCCAGATGGCCAGTCCGCCCTTGTGTGTGTGTGTGTGTGTGTGTGAGATAAGGCTGTGGCCTGTGACAAATGAGTGTTTTGTTTTTCATCAGGAAGCATGATTCCCACCAGTGTGTATATTTTTTTTATTTATTTTCTTCATTCAGATATTCTTCGGAAGCATCTGGAAGGATTTAATTGGAGAATCAAATGATTCCCTATAGATTATCCTCCCTTAGAGCTGCGTGTGTGTGCGTGTAAACAACATTGTGCTTCTTCTTTTCAACTAAACATTTTCCAGAAGCTTCAGGAAGGATTGAGGAAGATAATGAAACTATTTTCTAAAGATTTGTTGTTCTCCCCTCTCACTGCCTCTCTCCTCCTCGCCCCCAGATTTGCTACAGGCTGGATTTTTAATCTCCTGGATCATTTTGATCTCCTGAATCATTCACTGTCATCATTTCTCTGCTCCTGTGCTGTGACTGTGCTCTTGTCAGGGTTTAAGCCTTTTTCCCCCTCCTTTTACTTTCCAGCATTGTGCAACTAGAAGCAATTATTTTTCAACCGAACGTGCCTTTTTTTTCCTTTTGTTTTGTTCATCAGGGTGTTTGTACATCCCGAGAAAGTCTTAAAACATCTTTAACAACTAACTCTAAGCTGTTTGACACAGTTAAACTACTGCGTTTTAGGTCATAAATTCGTTTTTTATCAGTCTTGGGATGCTGTTTTCCTGTGAAAGGTTCCATTAAGGGCTATCATTACTCTTTTTATGTGATGTAATGCCTGTTGAAATAGATTTTTTGAGGCAGCAAGGGATAAAAAAAAGTGTAAATCAATTGGCTATCAGTTCAGTCAGATTCAAACAGGTCTGTGTTTGCTGCCATCTAATAAAGAGGCATCAGTATTAAATTGAGACTGTTTTATTACTAGTTAAAAACTCCTTGTAGTCGCGTTAAATAGTAGTGCACTTCCACAGTTTGGTACAATTTGGTTTTCACACCTGACACAAAGCGTACCAGAGTATGCATAGTCTTGCATTGCCGGTGTTATCTCCACAGCGCTGCGGAGTAAGGTCTGGCTACACCACAGATGCATTCTGGGATAGGAGGAAAAAAAAACACTCTGGGTTGTTTGCATTTCTTTAAACCAATCACAATCGTCCTGGGCGGCGCTGAGACTCCAGACGCAGCGACGGCGGCTCTGCTAAATAGTCTCGGGAAGGAACTTGTTTTGGTGGAACATTTTCACCCCGCAAAAAAACCCGCCATATACAATATTAAATGAAGTTAACTGT
Organism: Zingel zingel; assembly: GCA_023566125.1. Lineage (NCBI taxonomy): Eukaryota > Metazoa > Chordata > Actinopteri > Perciformes > Percidae > Zingel > Zingel zingel. Next base: position 29,166,391 of record CM042331.1, on the reverse strand, counting down.
TGACACATTACAGTACCGTGAGCTATTTAAATTAATTGATACATGGTTAGACCTCATCAGCTCTTACCAGTGTATCTCCGTGTGAACTTCATCCACACCAATCAGTCCCAAAACGTCCCAGTTAGAGAGGAGATGCTGTAAACATATTCTTTGTAAATCTTGTTGCAAAATCCAAAGTTTTTTTTCAAAACTTGCCGTTTTCAGCGTGTAGCTTACTAGCTCGAAGTTTGTTGGTTGTTTCCCAAAGAGAACGGAGTTGGACAGCGGTGACGCACATCTGGCGCTGCATGCTGGACATGAAGTGTCATTGATCCAGACTGGAGTACGCTCGAACCAGCTGGACTTTGGAATCCAGGCCCAGGTCCCTGATGTGAAGGCCCTTTTTTTTTTTTACTCTTTAAAACAAGTCAACTGCAGAGAGCTGGATATGTTCTTCTCTACTGGGAGAAAATGTGTTGTCAGTGTGAGATGTTTGTGTTGAAACTGCTGTTTTTCTAGCATAGCTCTGGTGCCTGGAGGTGACTGCTCGGCCGTGTAGAAAACACACCAACACCGCTGCGAACGCAGGCAGCCGGCGGCCAAATCAGGAGGAAATGTGATGTAAATAGTTTTCGTCGCCCTGAGACGCTTTGCTGCCTTTAAATCACGTCGTGATTGGATTGAGAAGAGGAGAGCTAACAGACTTCTTATTATCAACAACCGAGTAGATGACTGTGTGTCCTGAAGCATCCCGATAGCGACGCTCTGGTGGGTTTTTGTCTGCTGCCAAATACCCGTCCACTCTCCCCCACCCACCACCACCTGAAATAAATTACAAAGTAAAGTAGGTGGACTCCTAGATGCTCGAAGACTCTCAGGCTCCTCTGATATAAACCTAACCTCGCAGAGAGGAAGAGGAGCCTTTGTTCACTTCACAGCACTAGTGTCTGAATCACAGTTCATCAGCAGCTTCAACTCTCTGGGCCGGGCCTCCTTTAAAGGTGAACGGAGCTGCACTGGTTGCATAAGAGGCCTGAGCTGCTGTTAAAACTTGAGTTTGATTTGACAGATGGTTGTAGAGTTCACAGTTCGGGATGGAAACGAACGTTCTCTTTTCCTTCTGGCTGCGTGTGGGGAAAATCTCTCACTGTTTTCAGTAGAGTATCCCATCACCTTGCCCAACAAGATATTTCCCAAAATCTGAAATGGTGGCCTGTGATGCAAAATGCAGCGTAGGAGGCCTAAACGTGGATATCAAGGAGTTATAAAACAATCTGTAAGGAAAGTCGAGTCAGTTTGATTTTCATAGCCCAGTATCACAGATAACAAATTTGCCTCAGGGAGCTTTACAATCAGTACAGAATACCACACCGTCTGTCAGAATCAGAATCAGCTTTATTGGCCAGGTTTGCGTAAACAAACAAGGAATTTAACTCTGGTTAATCTGTGCTCTCAAAGTACAACACTCACTTAACATATAAAGAATAAAAAACAAAGGACTGTAAGAAATATAAAAAAAATACTGTTAAGTATACAGTATAACAATACTTTTCGACCCTCGCTTCGGAAAAGGAAAAAAACAAACCTTCAAACCCCTTAAACGGTGTCGATGCTAGACCGCACCCGATACACGTGTCGATGTCAACACACAAGCATACTGCGCAGGCGTCAACAGGGAAGGCTTATTGTCGGTCATTGCAGCCGAAACTGAAAAAAACCCTCTGGTTGTTTGCATTTCTCTAAACCAGTCACAAACGGCGCTGAGACTCCAGACACAGCGACGGCGGCTCTGCTAAATAGTCTCGGGAAGGAGCTTGTTATGGTGGAACATTTGCACCCCGCAAAAGAAAAAGTTAACTGTTGACACAACACAGTACCATGAGCTATTTAAATGAGCTGATACATGGTTAAACCTCATTAGCTCTTAGCAGTGTATCTCAGCATGTACTTCGTCCACAGCAATCCCACCAATCGGTCCCCAAATGTTCGAGTTAGAGAGGAAATGACGTAAATATGTTCTTTGTAAATCTTGACAATCATTCCCGAAAAAAACCAAGCAGGCCTGCCTTGTAGCACGATCCAAATGTTCTTCAAAACTTGACATTTTCAGCGTGTAGCTCGCTAGCTTGAAGTCTGTTGTTGTTTCCCGAAGAGAACAGAGTTCGAGAACGGTGACACAGTCTACAGCCAACTGTTATCTAGTTAAGATAAAAATGAAGCAAAATATCCTTTCATTTTATAGTTATTGGTGGGCTCATCTACTTAGCACCCCTGATATAGCCCAATATCACACATTTGCCTCCGGGATCTTTACAATCTGTACAGAATACCACACCCTCGGTCCTCTTCCTTCTGGAAGAAACCTCAGGAAGAGCAACTGGGGGTGGGGGGGTGGACACAGACGTGCAATAGATGTCATGTGTACAGAGTAGACCAACATAATAAAATTACAATCATGACAATCCATATGACAAGATGATTTTTTTTTTTTTTACTCTTCCACTATTTCTCCTCTTCCTCTTGACATTACTCTCATTCCTTTCCGCCTCCATCCTCCCTCCCCCTCTCCCCCTTCTCTGTCTCTCTTCACTTCCCCTCCGGACTGGCCTGGATCATGGGGATTACAAGGGTTTTGTGTTTCAGCAGCGAGAAAGATGAGGAGGAAGAAGAGAGATAAAGAGGGCTGTTGAAAGAGGAGGACGAGAGGACGAGAGGACGAGGGGAGGAGGGCGGGAACATGTTTGCACAGGCGAGAGCGGAGGGAGAAAAGGAGGGGAGGAACTCCAGGGATTCTTGTTCCTCTTTCAGCTCTTTTTCTTACTTTTTTATCCCTTTTTCTTCACTCTCTCTTTCACCCCTCCCTTGGTACCCATAAGTGCTCTGGGTTCACACACACACACACACACACACACACACACACACACACACACACACACACACACACACACACACACAGTAGTGAGAGTACCTCATTATGGCAGTCAAGTGTGTTCTCAGACTCTCCATTCAGACTGCAGGAAATACAACACCAGACACACCCCTCACTGTTCGAGTCAATGCACGCACACACACGCACACGCACACTTTGTTTCCAAGTGAATTAGCATTCCTCTTTTTCCTTCACATTAAATTGTATTTTCATTGGCGGAGCCTTGTTGGTTAACTTTTTATAAACTATCAGTGTGAGGAAACTATGATGGAGGGCTGATCTGAGTACAGCAGTTAGACTAACTGACACACTGTCAGCGACAGAGGAGGAAAACAAATCGAAGCGGTAGATTCAAGTCGTGACCAGGTTTGAAAAATAGCGTCTGACATGGATGGACATAATTGAGGTATTGGAGGGGTAAGATAAGTTTTATGGATAAACATTTAGTATTGACCTGTTTATGGCTGTAAAAGTTTCCAGACACGGTCCTACTTTTTGGATCTAAAAAAAAACAAAAAAGGTTTTTGTCTAAGGGAATAAATAGTTGGAAACAACCAGACATAACAGGCTTTTACAGCAACAATAGAGGCAGGCAGGACATAAACTCATTTAATACTGATTGATGAGTAGGGTTGGGTGCCAAAACCTAAGCGACTGGTATCTACCGGACCAAATGACGACGCAGATTTCGGTGCCACCAAGCTGCTTAAATGCCTGCGCTGCCCTCTGGTGCTCCGTGAGAGACGTTACAGGCAACGGAAGCATCGCTGCATGTGACGCTACACTTGGTAGCAAGTAACGTTAGCATACAGTTAGCAAGTAGCTGGCTTAAACACGGTTAAAATGCGTGTGGCTGTATTTCACTGGAAAGGATTCCAACACCGGGACGTACAACAGTCTGCAGCTAAAGACACAGAGGAGACTAGCTGCTCTAGATGTCGGAGAAACAACATCGACGGGACTTAATAGTGCGCTCAATTGCAACTAGAGAAACTCGAGCTGTTGTTGTGAAATACTATCATCAGGGGTTGTTCTTTTTTAGTGAAATGAGGTAATAAAAGTATTTAAATTTGACCATATGGCCTTGGCAATAAACAACACATTCTTTAATGTTGCCAACTGTCGTTTAATGCTCTTCTTGCCAAGTACCGTTCCGGCACAGTTTAGTCACAGATACCATTTTAAAAGTATCGCTTTAGCACCGGTATCGAAAAGATAAAGTTAAAACAATGATACACTGCAGCCCTATTGATGAGGTTGATACTGTAGTTTCTTGAAGATCTAGCTAAATTTAGATTTCTACTTACCCAGACATTGGTTGTCAAATTAAGATTTGACAAGCTATTAAAACTTGTTTGAATGCTCACTCATATTTCAGAAAAGAAAGAAAGAAATGGTACAGAAAAGGATTTTTAACAATGATGGTAGAAGTTGACACCATCAGAAGCAGTGGAAAAAGTCCTCCACACTGACGTAGGTGAATTTCAGGCTGCTGACGTAACGCTCTACGCCTTTCACTGTCTGGGGTGGATTAATACGTCCTGTCCAGGTAATCCAGTGTGATTTAGTCTGCCTGGTATGCTGGAATGAAACTATGCAGCGAGCAGAGTTGATGAGGATCAAGGTGTGTGTGTGTGTGTGTGTGTGTGTGTGTGTGTGTGTGTGTGTGTGTGTGTGTGTGTGTGTGTGTGTGTGTGTGTGTGTGTGTGTGTGTGTGTGTGTGTGTGTGTGTGTGTGTGTGTGTGTGTGTGTGTGTGTGTGTGTGTGTGTGTGTGTGTGTGTGTGTGATAAACAAAGACACGTAGATTTTGTTCTTCCATCCACTGCAGTATTTGTAGCACAATGCAGAACTTTCCAGGACTTCTAGTACGATGAAAAGTTACATAAATATAACACATGTAATAAGACAAGTCTAGTTACAATTCACAACAAAATGCATAACTAAGAATCGTGTCTCCCTGCCAACAAGTTATGTCCAAATTCATTGTCAGGGTCAATTTTTTCAATCAAGGAGTGGGTTTGTAAATGGTTAAATTCATTGTGTATGTCTAAAAGGTGCACTATGAGATCCTGCATGGTTTCAGCGCGATTTCATTCCATGATCCGCTAGCTGCCTGGCCCCTGAACACACTGTGAAAAAGCCCGGTCTCTGGAGACAACACAGGGATCGTAAACGTCAGACAAACACTAGGGGCACAGGCTGTGCACCGAAATACAACAAACCATGTTCCACCCAATCACCGACAAGATGGTTGGGGGAGGGGGTGGGGGTTAGTGCGTCTTTTTCACTGAAATTAAGGCTGCTGCTCTGAAAGCACTTTTAAGATTGCCCATATTCTCGTTTTCAGTCAAATGGCCTTTTGGATGAGAGTCCTAGGGGCACTACTATGATCGCATCAAAACCACTATTTTACTAAAATAGGTTTTGAACAACTCACTTTAGCTGTTGGTTTTTCCGGTCGCTACCATCTCGCCAATCAAAAAGAGTCGATCTCTGAATGCAACATAACAGGGAGGAGAGCAAAGATGGAAAGCTCCTAAAGCTTAGTTCCATATAAATAAACTGATAATTCCTTGTTTTGTCATTAGTGAAAAACAATATTGACCTTGTAGTTGAAAAAGGAGCCTCATATAAGAATGACATTTCCTCCTTTGGAGTCCGTTCATTCACAGTCAGAGATCGACTCTTTTTGACTGGCAAGATGGCGTCGAGCGGAAAAACCAACAGCTTAAGTGAGCCGTTCAAAACCTTTCTTTTTTACTAAACTGTGTACACAATGTTCTCAATGCTTTCATTAAGGTGTAGAGCCCCTGGTGATACTTGGAGCAAAGTCTCATGTTGTGTCGAGCCTTCTTAGTGTTTTAAAAATAGTGATTTTGATGCGATCATAGTAGTGCCCCTAGCACTCCCATTCAAAAGGCCATTTGACCGAGAACGAGAATACTGTCAATCTTAAAAGTGGTGTTTCCGTCCTAAATGTGCTTTTAAACGAAAGTTTGACTCAGGCACATTCACAAAAAGACCATAGGTTGCATTTTGGCGAGAGTTACGCTTTAAGCCGAGTTGGTAAGCCACCCAGACTCGTGTTATGTTTAATTTTTTTTACATGGACAATGGCCTAAACAACAGACAAATCCATTAATATGTTGTGTTTACTGCTCGGTTTTTTGTAATGTTTATTCCATAAAATGGTTTTGAACGCCCATGATGTTAGTAGAGGTGGTCCACCTCCACTTTAAAACACTGCTAGAAACATTTATTATGCAGTTTTAATGTTGGGTGTGTTTTTGGAACCAGAGTGGCACTTTACTCACTACATCCTGGTTGACTTGGACTCATCTTGTGACCATGTTGGTTGTTCTGGTTTTTATCTTCCTGTTTTTGTCATTTTGAGCAGCAAATACCTCTACAAATACCTCTAATACCGTTACTGATGTGGCGGTTAACATCTTGTAACCATTCAGTACTCCGACACAAAGACAGAACACAGAGTGTATAACGAGAATATTGACAACGAGAGCGAAAGAAGGATTTCAGAGTAAATGGAGGAATGAAAGCCTAGAAAGGAGGAGGGAAAGGGTTTTGGCTTCAATTCAGTCAATTTAATGTGTGTGTGTGTGTGTGTGTGTGTGTGTGTGACCAAGGCAGTCTGCCATGCCTCAGCGTGTTAATTATGTAAATTGGTCATTAGAAACCCTTGTGGGGGCCAGGATGAAACAGCCCAGACACAACACACACAGAAAATAGAAAAAGGCAAACTTTTCCTCAGGCCCTTTTAAACAAAGTACTTCATCAGAAAGGTGTCGGTGTGGAAGTTGGACTGAAATCTGGCAAATGAAATTAAAGAAGTTACCATCTGCTGCCAAGTTGACTTGAATCATCGTTGGAAACAGTATTTTGGTGTGAAAACGTGGCTTTGTTTCTGTGGACAGGATCACCTGTGTCCTTTTCTCCATAGTCTCTGCTTTTATTTAACGGCTTGTTGGAATACGAAGCCACATTCACAGCAGATGTTGCCAGTCATAAAATTGAGATTTCTCCAGATTTTAAAAATAGAAATTGTACACTGCAAGATGTATAAGAAAGGATTGTGGCCGCCAATAGTTGTTCCAAGATACAGTATATATATAATATTATTTTGGACATGTTTCTCATGCATTTGTATCTGAAGCATTTGACCCAACTTGCTCTCTGAAAAGACAAATGTGTTTTCACTTTCTCCTGAAACGCATGTGCAGATGTTTGTGACTGAAACGGTCTTTGACTTCTGTCCGGCGCTTATCTTCGCCCAAGACGATTGTGATTGATTTAAAGAAATGCCAATAAACCAGAGCACCTTTTTCTCCCATTCCGGAAGGATGTGTGGACTAGCCAGACCTTCCTCCACAGCGCTGTGGAGGAAGGTCTGGCAGTGCAAGACTATGTGCTTCTCTATTCACACATGGGCTCCATCGGACATAACACAGACTTTGCACTCGGGAGCTAGCTGGGTAAAGGCCGTTTAATGTCCGGTCCAACTGATTTGGACATTTGTGTTCTCACATACAGTTTCTCCAGGTAAGGTAACTTATACTTCTTTAAAAAAGCCCACATTGATTGATGTACGTTGTAAAAAGCTAAAGATCTCACAGCACAAACAGATTTTTGTCTTTCAGTTTCCTATCTGTGCTTTATGTTAAGCACTGGCCAGGTGACTGTAGACAGAGAGGGAGTGCAGTCCTGCACTGCTCACTGACAGCTCTATTCATCAAGACAGAGTTTTAGCACTGGAATCAGCAGGGGGCTAATTACTTCCCAGTGCCTGCTCCAACTGTGTTTGCTGAGCTAATGTGTCCCAAAAGAAAAAGCTTAAAGAAGCTTTTCTTAAACTTGAAGTCCTGTGAACAGTCAGCCACCAAGTGCTGCAACAAGCCTCAAAACTATCACAAAGTTAAGGTCTTTATCAGGATTGTTGTGTTGGCATTTTCTGGTGCGCCTTCTTACCAAAATATTACAAAGTACCAGCGATACAACCCACATCAAACAGGGACCATAGCCAGACATGTACATTGCCGTTCAAAAGTTTCTAATCTGCCACAAAAGCTTGATTGTGTTCAGTCAGTTGTCTGCGAGGACTACCCTATGCTGTACGTCTGAAGCTTATAGGGTGTAGAAAGTCCTCTTTACTAATATTTGTTATGTAGCTTTGTACATGGAGAACAAAACGCTGTACAATGGTTCAACCCAAGGGCGTAACTTTGGGGGGGTTGAGATCTCCCCTTTTGAGCAAAATAGAAATTTTGAACATCAAACACATTTTTTGCATTCTGGTGAATTTTTCTGCAACAACTTGTGCCTTTTCTGCATCAAGTTATGGTTGGAGGAGCCGACGGCCTTCATTTGGGCCGACCTGACATGCTCAGTCGGAGACTGGGCAGTCGGGACTCACCCGGAAATGGCGAGCGGAATGACCGTGACTAAGCCTCTCAAAATCTGACGAAAATCTTTTAAACTGACCGATCTGAAATGAAGACCGATTCAGTAACTGCACGGCCTATTTCTCTCCTAAAATGTTTTCAGAAACCCGTTTTGGTGAACTATTTTAGGACAATATGAGATCGTATTCTGAACGAGTCGCCAGTAATGGACGGTTGAAAAATCCAAAAATCCGGAAGCAGCCAGACCCAGGTGACTCGTTCGTCCAATCAGCTGCCGGTTTTCATTTTTTGGGCGACAATACAGATTAGCGCCGCCTGCTGTTATGGAGACGTATTACGTCTCTTCGGTGTGTTCCGAGGCACTTTTTTGACCAACACGGAGAGACTGATCAGCCCAACTGGCTTTTCTGCCAAAGGTTGGCCGTCGGCTCTGTGTGTAGCTGCCTTTAGACTTCACATAGAAACAGAAGTTAGTCTAGGGTTAGCACTGTTGGAAAATCAGCTGAACATACTATGGACGGACAACTCCCAGTTTAAACCTCTTCAATCTAACCACTGAGCAGACTGCAGAGGGCCCACAGAAACACGCAACAACTCAATATTTAGAGCCTCATGTACGTCCCATTCTCGTGATCATCATAATCTTCGGAACGCCTGGAGGGAATCTCTTTGGCACAAACGTGCACTCGGAACTCAATGAAATAGTTAGAATGTGACGGTCAAAGGTCACTGTGTCCTCACATTACACATTTTTGGCCCCAACTCAAGCATTCCGACGCTAGTTATTTCACACAAATGTCTAATAGGATAAAATGATGAAGTGATGACATTTAGAGCTGCAAGGATTCTAATCTAATCTATAGTCATCTATTAAACTAATTTAAACGCCAACTATTTTGATAATCGATAAATTGTATTGGAATAATCTTTTATGAAAAAGTAAAATTTCTATATTGTTCTAGTTTCTTCTCTCCTCTGTGACAGTAGACTGAATATCTTTGAGTTGTGGACAAAACAAGAACACTGATCCACATTTTTCACCATTTCACCAGATTAATCAACAATGAAAATAAGTAGAGAGAGAGAGAGAGAGAGAGAGAGAGAGAGAGAGAGAGAGAGAGAGAGAGAGAGAGAGAGAGAGAGCCTGCTTTACTGTGACTTAATAATGTTCTGGAAAAAAAAAAATCTTTTCTGGCCATTACATTACTTTTCTGGTCTGACATTTTTCCTGAGTTGGTGATACTGATCTTTAAACTGTGTATATATATATATATATATGTATATGTAATATGTGTACATATCTTCTGCGCTGCTGGGTTGAAGATGTGTGTGAAGCATCCATGTTTCGCCCCCAAAATATACACCCAATACCTTTTTAGTAAATTGCTTCAAAGTCTTCACTACATATACTGTATGAGTCTGGACAGACGTGGATGGAAACTGTAACCTGACTGGTTGGCGGAGGCGTAGAGCTGCAAGGCAGTAATTCTACTTTCACCGTCATTTTTCTTCAGTTTCTGTCCTAACCCGTCTTGTCTCTGTGCGTTCATGAGATGAAGTCGAATGTTGAAACTGTATCGGCTCCAGCAGAAGCGTCTTTGACTCAATTTGTGCCGCCCAGATCGTCCCTCGAGGCATCGGGCTTTAGGGTATTTTACAGAGCACTAATCAAGATTAAAACTTTATTTTTGTCAGAAAAAGAGGCAGAGTTTGGCTCCACCAGTGTATCAATGTTAACGCTACAAATGTTTGTACGTGTAGTTTCCAATCCTCAAATATCGGAGATGATGAATGATGACGGTTTCCTCTCTTACCTCCCACTTCTCTCTCATGTGTCTTTTTCCCAACATTTGTCTGTCTATCAGACTTCTATCAGTCTTGTCGGTTACTTCGCCCTTTCTGGAATGTATTGCTATCTGTCTCTTTTTCCATCAGTCTCTTCCTCCCCAGCTGTCAGACGACTTAGGTGATAAGAAATGAGAGAGAGAGAGAGAGAGAGAGAGAGAGAGAGAGAGAGAGAGAGAGAGAGAGAGAGAGAGAGAGAGAGAGAGAGAGAGAGAGAGAGAGAGAGAGAGAGAGAGATGTCAGCTCTAGCTGTCACTCTGCCATCGTGATTTTCCGACGGATCGTCACACATCTTTCTTGTCTTTGGTCACAGCCAACTGATGGACAGGGAGAAAGAAATACGACAAAGCGCTCACAACGAAGACATTCTTGGTGTCAAAGATGTCAAACAGCAGTTTTAGTGAAGAGAAAAGACTCCCGCCGAGTCCCAGACAGACAGGCTCTTTAAAACAAACGGCCCCATTTGGACTCTCAGACATTGTTTCCACACTTTAACTAACTTCACTACAACACAGAGCAGGCTCCTCCAGAAGTTCACAACCTCAATCTCTCTGCCATCCAGATGGAAAATTAATACCAACGTTTTCTTAAGTTATTTTGAAGTTTAACAGTGCAAGATGTTGCATATTTTTGGGGAGAATAAGAAGTCGTCAGAGGGGGTAGATTATCATTTTTAATTCAAAAAGCTCACCCATCAAGTCAACTCAATTGAGCGAGATGGATCCCTACAGAGAAAGTAACAGAAGTAAATAAATACTCTCCGTCACTGCACGAAAACAGGACCATTTCTACTCTACTTTCAATAAACTTCTGTCAATAGAGACCTAATGGATTATGGAAATGTGCAGTTTGTGCTTTAAATGCTGATTTGTTTTCCTTATTTGATTTACTCTCAAATTTGTAAACCCAATATTTTTCTAAATGATCTTTCAGTGCTTCAGTATCTTCTGTTTATTGCAGATTGTCAGGTTGCTTGTTTACACCATTTGCTGCAGTTTTTTAAATTACATTTCCATATTCTGTTAGTCTCCTCATTGTCATCATTAGTTTCATTTGAAGTGGCGGCGTGCTCTCGTTGCCGTAGTAATTATGACAGGAGCAAAACGGGAAGTAAGGTGACAAAAGATGAGGCCAAATGTACGCATGAGGAGGTATGTTTGGGTTGTTGGATGGGTTAACCAAACACAGGACCTTCACCCAGGAGACTGGGGTTTGAGTCCCGTCACGTTCAGCGTCACATGCGTAATGGGAAGTGGAGAAGCTTGTGATTCTAACCCAAACCACGACCTTTTTCTAATCTTAACTAGGTAGTTTTTGTGCCTAAACATAAGCAACAATTTTGCAATGTTAAAGATGTGTTCAAAATTGCGACCTTTACGTTCAAAACTGCAACCAGCGTTCTGTGGTTTAGATGTGAGGGCGTATTTCCTGCCTCCGCCAGGGGCGCTGATTTATGACACGCAGATTTTAACGATTCTGATTCCAGTTGCGATTCTTCCTCTAGATTCCGGTTCTTATCGATTCTCGAGGGGTGGAGTTGAAACGGGTCACATGCTTATTTCACAAATAAGAGGAACGTTTTACCGGGCTTTTTCAACGTAAAATAAAGCCACACTAGAGCGCTGCTTACTGTGCTCCAAGGCTGCAACACAACAAGCGCCTGGCCGCTACGGAAACCAAAACTTGCGCATGTTAAATTGGGAACCCATGATCAGACTTGAAACCAAATCCTCCAAACGATTCCAATAAAGAAACGATTCCACTGGAACCGTCATTTCTGAATTCCCAGTAGGAATCTCTTCTCGATGCCCAACCCTATGCTCCTGTGGGTCGTATTAGAGCAGATATCTTCAGCAGGTGAGCCATCGAATTCTTCTTAATATTTTGAAAGTTTTTCATTACAGAAGAATACTTTGCACATCTATAACCTGAGACCTGTGCATCGGAGATGGATAAGTAGGTTTAAAAGTTGCTAAGAAACTCTGGCACACTGTCTAACTTATTAAAAAAAAAAAATATTTTAAATAACGTTTTTGGTACTGGACCATCACCTGGCCAAATGAATAAAGGGAGTTCCTTTGAAACTTTTGATTTGTTGAAATTTTTTCAAAACTTTAACATTAATCCAACATATTATTAGCAAATATAAATCAGCTATTACCTATTTCTGAAAAAAACACATTGATGGTAGGCTTACTGGCCTATAGGTAAGGTAGTCTCTAAGGCCACCCACAGATACAGTTAATCCTAAGGATTCACTGTGCCACATGTATGTTTAACATATGTTTAAAACAATTATTTTAATAGTATTCTATGCACTAAAAAGGTTTAAAGGCTTTCGGCCGCCCTATATGTTATTGTAGGCCCAGTTTAATATGCAACTTAAATGTATATAATATGTAGTAGGGGGTCCCTGCTCCATCTGACTCTCAGTTAAGGGGTTCTTGGCTTAAAAAACATGAAAGAGCCCTGTATAGGAACAAATGACTCATTTGTTGTATGGTTTGGAGGTCTTGTTGATACAAGCAAGATCCTGCACCTATAATGATTTGTAATTCCCTGGAAACTACCGGGGAGGTTCAGCTATTGCACAACATATGGGGGTGCATGATCCTACAGATTGTTTTTACCTTTATCATCTAATTGATTTGAATGAATTTTCTCTGGGAATACGGGGCAGTTTATTGTGATTGGGCTCTTAAAATGATCATGTGCAAGATATTTGACTTCATATAACTGCAGATACAGATATAAAAAAAAAAGCAGTACAAAAACACAATGTGATTCAGTCGTTCTGGTATTTATAATGTTTACAAATGTAGCGACCATTAAGATGGAACAAGTGACTGATTTAACAGTCTACATGACTGTACAACTTCAGTTAAAGTGTGAGTTATTTATGAATGCCGTGGTACGAATATAAAAAGCCCGTTTCCACAATGAAAGCAGTGTTGTTAGAAGCAGTGAGCTCCAGAAGTCGTGACCTCCTGAGAAATATTCCCAAACTTCAGCCGAGAGAAGGAAGCTGTTGGCAGTCGACGCAGCAGGAAATGATTGTTTTCATGCTTCTCTGGGAGTAAATGGAGACCAATTTGATGTTGAACTTGAGCCCTTTTTTGTGGATTGTTTACTAACGGCTTTTCGTAAGTAATCACTTCATGGAGGGTTATGCAAAACATTTCTGTGCTGTACTGAATAATGGACATGGACAATGGAACATTTTTATTTAAAATGATTGCAGTTTAATGCGTATATGAGACCATTTCAGACGCTTTACATTGAATGTTAAAGGTCCCATATTGTAAAACGTGAGATTTCCGTTACTTTTTTAATAATAAAGCATCTCGAGGTGCTGTATAAATACTCTCAATCCACAGAGGGATGCACACAGCCCGTATTCTGAAACTGTTCCGTTAAATGAGGCATCAGGACTTCTGTAACGTTGTGATGTTACAACTATACTATGTGTAGGTAGAAAGTGTCGCTACGGTGTCGTTACAATCATTCCCCGGCTGCAATGACCTGGTGGGAAAACAGCCCATCTCTCTTCCTCCTCTCTATCTTTTTCGATCTGACTTGTCGATCACCTTCTTATCCCCCATTTTCATCTCTACGCCTCACTTTGTTTCCCACAAAGCTAACCTGAGAGAAGAAAGAAGGGAGGAGGAATGAGATTCAGAAACCAAGCGAGAAAGATGGAGAGATAGTGAAAAGGGCGAGAAGGAAAGAAAGAGCAAGGACAGGTAAGAGACGAGCTGAAATGAAACCCAGAGCAAACAAGTATGACAGTGCGTTGGGGCTGAAACGGTGAAGAGTGAGTGAGAGGGAAAGAGAAAGGAGGCAGGACGACAAAGGGTAAGTAGAGGGTGAAGAAGAGAGAGGTGATGGGAAGTAAATTAAATTAGAAACCCTCTGGGAGTTGAGATGAAACAGATATACAGGTTTATTAAAAATCACACGTGTGGTCCACCTCCGATATGATGGATGAGCCAGTATGATTTATTGGAATTTGATTGTCGAATTTTTCTACACTGGCTGTCTGCGGGTATTTGATTTAGTCAGTGTAGCTGCAGTTAAGACGTTTCTGTCCCCCCCCCCCCCCCCCCCCCCCCCCCCCCCACCGTCTCTCCGTTCACCATCTCATCTTCAAAATAAAAAACATATATTAAAATGGTAGCAAAAGCACCTATTCAACAAATCTGAATCTGAAACCCCAAGCATATAAATGTTTAGATGTATGTATACCACAGGCTAAAAGGACTCTACCTCTCATCAGGAAGAAAATGGAGGCACCCACAATTGGTGCTTGGATCCAGAATATAGCGCATTGTATGTCCATGGAGGGATTAACATACTGTGTATATATTAAAAAGCAAATGATTGTTCCCGTCCGTCGCTAGCAATGATGATGCAGTGATTAGTGACGATTCTCTCCGACCAATCAGTAGTCTGCAGGTTTTCACGTCACCTTTTGGTATCGCCTCAGCTCGCTTGGAACCTCGACGGAGGAGATACTAAATAAAGTACCTCTTCATAATGGAAAACCAAAAAAGTCGAGGCGTGTCGAGCAGGTACCACGTAATGGAAAAACTGCATTAGAAGATTTAGTTTAGGCCAAGTTGTTGTGCGGCTGCTTGTGTTTAACATGTGAGAACTTCTTTGGTACTAATGTAAGTACTGGTTTGTTACCATAACTTGGATATTGTGTCAAGACTAGTATTAAACAGTACAAAACACAAGAAGGAATGAAAGCATTTCCAGTTTCCAGTTTTCACCAGCTTTTATATAGACTCTTATGTCTCTCTCACTTAGCCGCTTTCCGACCGGAGGGATTTTTGCAGTTCCTAGAACATAACCTTTTTTTCCTCCTGTTCCGACTGGACCAATTTGGGGATTATTAAGTTCCTCTGGCCACAGTTCCTGTAACTCTTTCAGCTCCTACCTCAGGACAGGCTCTTTTCCCTTTCCTGCATAGAGGTGGTTAGATGGCTGTGATTATAATAACAAAAGGGCAGGTCCTATGGCCACATGGAAAGTGTGAATGCAAATTGAAAAAACGGTTTTGGGGGAGAGTAGTTAGTAGATCTGTTTAGAAGTGGACTGTTCCTATAACTACGTTCCTGTAACTACTTGGTCAGAAAGAGGCTATTGAGGGTAAAGTGACATACAAAAGACATTGAGTGTCAGAGACAGAAAAGAAGAGGAAGAGGAGGACAGACGAAAAGGATGGCAGAGGGAAGAGCGGGAGATGGATGGGAAAACTGAGAGAGAAAAGTGGGAATTGCAACCAATGAGAGAGAGGGGGAGGCATAACCTTTTTCCTGCAGCTACTTCCATAATTGGATTTTGTGTGTGTGTGTGTGTGTGTGTGTGTGTGTGTGTGTGTGTGTGTGTGTGTGTGTGTGTGTGTGTGTGTGTGTGTGTGTGTGTGTGTGTGAGACATCAGATAGAAGCCAGAGAAAAGGACCAATTCTTCTCTCTCTTTCTCTCTCCCAGTGATTCAGTCAACAACACACAGATAACAGTTGAAAAGTTCAAACACTATCTCACACACAAAGTCGATGCACACCTTGTTATTTATAGCCCTGGTGTTTTTTATAATTACAAAGCGGCTACATGATATAGATTTTATATCTTTACGATGCGGGTCGGTCTGTGCAGCAACAATGAATCAAAACCTGAAAGAGCGTTTGTTCTGTGAACTTTGTGCGGCTGAATTGTGTGTGTGTGTGTGTGTGTGTGTGTGTGTGTGTGTGTGTGTGTCACTCACAGTATCTGTGTGTGAAATCCTCAACGACGAGCATATTATATTTTAAAATGTGAAATCAAATGTGTTTCACTGGCCTGTTAATTGTTTTTTGTGTAAAGACAGGACAACACAAAGGACATGTGTGGATATTATACACATGAAGAGGTTGAAAAGACAAAAGCTGCAACTAACAATTGTTTTCATCAACATTCAAATCTTGTTTCAACGTTAATGTTTTTTTTTCACTTGTCCAGTCAAGCACGTGGGCCAGACATCTCCTTGCCTGAAGTCAATTTGTACTACTTAAAATACGTACAAAAGTACAAATCGTTTATTTTATTATCGGTGAGGTGGAGGGGCCGTAAGACTCAGCAGGACCGTGCCCGATTGGGCAAGTGAGCTGCTAGATTTACTAGCCGACGTGGCATTTTACTTGCCCCTGGAAAACGGGCAGTCCTTATTGTTGAGCCCTGGTGTTTCAATTAATTTAGTTTATAAAAAAAAGTCAGAAAATAGTGGCAAATGGCCATGATGTCCAGAACATAGATATATTGCATTTGCATCAAACAGAGAAAAGCGTGATATTATCTTCACTGTAAAGTGTGATTTATGCTTCTGCGTAAATTCTACGTACGTAGCCCGATGTGCAACTCTAAGACTACATGTCTCGGCGACGCACGTCGCTCGGCCGTGACTTGGTAGCGTTGCATTTCCCCCGACTCATGTCCTGGTTCTCCTTCTCCATAAACAACATGATATCAAGGAGAGCGTTAGCTTTTCCTGCTCCAGATTTCCCACCGTGGTCAGAAAGAACAGGGGAGACACTTTGTTTGAGTCGGTACTCACTCCGAAGCTAAACACCGTAACTCTCTCACTTTCTATACCACACACTCCGCACACACACCTGCTATTCTCTTCGAGATGGACGCACACACCAACGCACAGGTATAAACTTCAGGCCACTGACGTAGCCAAAGCTCTGCGTGGAGCCTCCGCATAACGGGGCGGTCCCTTTTTATATGAAAGTCAAACTACCATTTAATCACAAGTGGGAATGGAATTTTTGATTAGTAATGATCTAAGGACAACAGGAGTATATTGTACTCCAGCACTGGAGCGTTTATTAAATGCCCTGTTGCTCTACAGATGAGATAGGACATTGTTGAGCAAACTAATGAGCTGTGCTGAATGGATAGTCATGGCAACAAATGATCCGAGAAGTAATGTACGAAAGTGTATGGTCACCAAAACGTATGCTATCCTACAAAGTTAGGAGACTGCCGGCTGGTCACGCGACGTCTGCTACGGATCTCCGTCACAGCTCGGTCGTACCAGCAGCAGTTAGTAGATGTGTTTAGCTGAAAATAGGTGACTTTGGGCAGGGTACAGAGCACATTTCGGCGGATATTACGGTTAAGTTTAGTCCACAAAATATGAAAACTAAACCAGGGCTGCAACTAACGATTATTTTCATGGTTGAATAATCTGCCGTTTAAAGGTGCTGTAGCTCGTGCGCGGGGAGGGGAGGACACTATGAAATGCGTGTGCCTGAGCAGTGATTGACACGCAGTTAGTCCCCCCCCCCCCCCCCCCCCCCCCCCCCCCCCCCCCTCCGGCCCTGATTGGTGCATTTTGGTTTATTTGAGGAAGGTTACACTCATCGCTTTACTCAGGGGTTTCTTCATGCACAAATTCAAAATGCTTCCTGAGAAGTATCAATCGGCACTCATTACGATATCAAGTGTTTCTTTACATTTGTCTTTACGTGTACATATAGTAGGACCAACGACAGTGCAGTCAACTCTCAACAACAATCAAAACAAAGCACCAAACTGACATTTAGTTGTCTACAAAGTTTACGAGGCTTGTGTGAATTTGCTCGACAGTTGGATGGAAACTTGGAATTATTCTGTCGGAGAGATAAGAGAAGCCAACTCTCTTCGAAAACAAGTGAACCAACCGATAACGGTGCAGTGTGGAAAGACCGCGTCCTCAGACCACTGAAGTGAAGTTATAATAAATAAATATAGAAAGGTCCAGGGTTGTTATCTGAAAAGGTTGGAATGAAAGTGAAAACGGCAGATGGCAAATAAGAGGAAGATGATGGGATTGGGGGGGGGCGGCGGACAGACTGAAAAGCAGACAGGCACGACAACAACAACAACAACGTAGCATTTGTTTGCTGATATTACTGTTTTTTTTATTAAGATTTTTCTTTAAAAAAAAAAAAAAAAGAAATCGCTCCAGAATAGAAGCTTGCGATGAGCAGAATCACTTCCACTTGTCTCTTTGCTAATCAGCAGCTTATCCCAAAAACGTGACAAATCTGAATGATATCTGGTGAAAAGATATTAGGCTACGGGCCAAAGAACCAGCAATTAATTTCTGGTGGAGATCCAGGAGTGTACGGCAAAGTAGGTCATATCCAAACACGTTTTTTTTTCTTCTTTTTCTCATCAACTACTACTCGTATTTCAATTTTAAAAAAGAAATCATTTTCTGTCGTTAAAACAGCTAATTTAGAGCAATGTGGAGGCTTGGCAGAGATATGCACTCGGAGGGCTTTCTTAATCTTTAGGTTGTTTCTTTTGGGAAAATTCTTAAAATCTGTGAACTTTTGCAGAAAACATCATTAGCAACAGAGAAGTTAGGGAAGTTAAATGTGTCCTTTCCCCCCATTTTCATCTATTAGTGCAGGTCCACCTTTGATGATTCAATACTTGCAATTAGTTTAATTTTCTGTGTTTTGTAACCGAAATAAACTGAGTTACCAGCTCTTAAAGGGGCCTGCAGGACTATCACCATAGCAACTTTAAATGACTTACACCACATACAAATTGCTTGTTTTAAACCTCTTATTAACAACCTTTACTTATCTAATGAATGCTTTTGGGAAGATTCTGATTTACTTCAGAAAGCAACTGTCTAAAGTAAATCTTTAATTTGATTTCAAAAAGAAAAGTTGAGGTTTTGTGCAACTGTTAAGTAGTCGGACAACAGAATGAAGCGGACACTTGTGACAAACTCGACCCTGCCCTCGCTAAACAACCCGTTCTCACTCCCAACTTGTATAATACTGACACTTGGTCAGTGGCTCTCGAAGTCACCCTTTAGCGTCTGCATGGAACTTGTATGGTCCTTTAATACATCCATGTATGGAACGCACCGGGCATAGCGGGAGCTAGACCGCGGAGCTGCAAGATGATGTAGTGTTAAGAGAGACAACAGTAGTGAGTAGTATGAAATCTAAGTAAGTTTCCTAAATCTAGTGGTACGTCTCCACATAGGCGTGTCTTTCCAGCAGGGATCGCCTCGCTTCCCAGCATTGCACACAAGTGGGCTACCACCAAGGGGGTAAGCGAGCATCCAGAAAGCGTACCTCCTATGGAGAGATTCTGAGGCTACCAAGCCATCACCTCCCGTTAGCATTCCATTAACTCTCATTCATTTTGGCGTCACTTTGACAGCAAATAACTTTACATCTGAAGCGTTTAAAGACTCTATTTGTCCATTATTTATTTCTGAAGAAACACGACAATGTATAAAAGGCTCCATTACCTTGTATCTGGCCCCGCAGCAGCCATTTTTGTAAAAATAGGCTCATGATTGTGTCATAACCATGCGATTTACTGTCACATAGTAGAGGAATTAACGTATCGTACAGGAGAAGCTCGCAGGCAATCAGGGGGACGTGGAGGCATAACAGTAGCACAGATACCAGAAGACTTACAAGCTGGAACACACTTGCTGTAACCGTCCCGTTCTTGTGCTGCATGTCAATTAAACATAGCCAAGATTTGCCCCAAGTGCGTCTAAATATGAGGCTAAAGGGCTAGACCGGGGGGGGGCAAACTTAGTTTCACTAAAGGCAAATGTCTTTGACTGTGTTACTGCACATCTCATAAAGCGTTCTTACTTACAGTTTGGTCGACATAAAGCCCTAAAAATAGTTCCTCAACCATCGTAGAATTTTGTAAATCAAGCCAAACAATGATTCCATATTTAAAAGTCACAACCTGTTTTCACAGCCTAAATATGTAAACTCCCTGGTTCTGTAGGAATTTCTGAGTCTCAAAGTCGGAAAATCTGCCAAAATTCAGCTTTGAGCTATTACGACGATTATTATTTGAGTAATTACGACGTAATCCATCTTTTTCCATCATAGGAAAAAGTGCCAAAAAGGCCGGAAAAGAGTGACTAAAACATTGGAAATAGTGGCAAAAACGTGGAAAGAAAGCACCAAAAACAAAAACGGACAAAAATGTCACGAAAAGCAACAAACGCCGGGAAAAATCGACAAAAACTTTGTAAAAATCAGGAATGAGTGCCAGGGAAAAAAAAAACAAAAAAAATAAACTAGTCAGGCCAATATGTATTGTGAACGGGCCTCAAGTTTGACACGTGGGCTAGACGCTGAAGGAGACTTTTTGCGTCAGTAACAAACGCCAAAGGCACCTGACCAGGCGTCACTTTTCGCCGCAATGGGAGTGAGAATGTGTTGTGCCAAACAGCCTGGTGACGGTGTTAATAAACTGTGGCAGCGAGGGGGTGGGGGGGTCGGGGGCTCAGTCTGGAGTTTGTTCCTGTTTGGTATATTATGTAAGAGTCCATATTGAAGATAATAGCCTGATAACAAAGTGCAGTAATAATATGATATATGAAATCCTCAGCAGGAAACTAATATCCAGCTGTTATCGCCTGCCAAGTCGTAGAAGAGAAGTGAAGGAGAAACTTTATATTAAAAGACCCCGCGGCGCTTTGTGTCCATCTCACTTCATATTCCGACTGAAATCTCCTCAATAATGCAACTTTTGACTTCTGCTTATTAAAGACCTGCTTCTCTCTGCTTCCTCTGTTGCCGTTACTGTGGCAACTGATTTAAATGTGATGAAATCAACTCTTGTTGCAAGAGGAAATATCTTCAACAACACAATAACAATCCGATGTTTTTCAAAGAATCGGTATGAGTCATCTTAATGTTAAATCTCGCACCCATGAATTGTTTTAACCCTTGTGTTGTCTTCAGGTCAAATTTGACCCGTTTTCTAAATGTCTATATCAGAAATATGGGTTTCTTTTTAACGTCCTAATTTTAATTAACCAAAAATAACACGGCTGATTCCATTCAACGCGCTTCGCAAGTACAACAAAAGATCGGATCTCTAATTTCATTGAATTTGGGGTGAAAAAGAAATTGAAATGTTTTGAAACAGTATCCCAACTGAACGTTGACACATACCAGTCTGTGTTTATCCTTCCTTTAATATTAGTCTAAATAATTCATAATTTTTGCTTTTTTAACTCAAGGATTGGGTATCATTTCTTATAAATAAGCTTTATTGACCATGAATTCCTAAAGTGTCGATAAAAGGGTGAAAAACATCAGAAAATGTGTGGATTTTTTAGTTTTGGCCCGGGAGGATGACAGTGCACGGTCCAACAGAAGACAAACTTGCAACTTCTTGCACTGAGCCGGTCTGTCAGTTCACACCAATGAGACGAGACGCTGTATCATCTCCATAGCAACGCCTTTTTGTACTTCCGTTCTAACTTCCGACTTTTAGGCTTTTTTGTAGCCGGATGTATCATTTATGTCTAAATGTGAATGTGGATAACGTTAGTGATAGCGAGGTGCTTGCCACAGTTACATTTCTAGTGATGACTCGGCGAAAACACGTTTTATTTCGCTGATTCGCGGCTTTGTTCTAACGCCGCTGGGCGCTCTCTCTCTCTCTCTCTTCAGTCACTCTCTATCTCACGCGACCATGTCATTACCGTGCTTTCCAGCGGTCGTTGAGGCTCCGTCTAAAACTCTGCCATTTCGACCAGCTGAACATTCAAATAAAATGGATTCTGGATCATTTTACTTCTAGGTTGAAGATTACTTTACCAGCTGACTTCTCTATTGGCTGTAGAAACAGGTGACGGTGCGCGATCATGGAAGGCTTGTATCATGTGGACGCACCGACAGTGTTGTTGTCATTACTTAGAATTCCTCATGGGGGGCGACAGAAACTACGCACTACAGCTTTAATATAAACATTGGATTAAATGTGTAACGTGAAAGGGTCGCACAACGTTACAAACCCGCAGATGATTAACGAACCCAACTGCAGAGCGTTAGGACGATTTCACACCTATAGTTCTGTAAACTCGCTGCGATGCGCGGGTGAAGTTTTTATTAGGTTTGGTTTAGTCTCGCAATTGCCAGAGGTTCTCAAACGTATCACTCAGAGGTCCACATTTGATTTTCGGAGCGATTGGCATTAACAAAATAACATTTAATCAAAGCTATACTGCGTAGGTTCTGTCTCCCCCCCATGAGGAATTCTAAGTAAAGACAACAAAACTTTCGGCGCGTCCACATGACACAAGCTTTCAGTGATTGCCCCCCCTTCCTCCACACAGTTGCTAGTGGCCAAGGAGGACACGGAGGATTAAAAAAACATGATGGACTCTTCAGAAGAGGTCATTATCTCCACTTGAGTTTCTGCGCGGGAAAGTCGCCGGACGCCACAATCTTCTGAACATAGTCATACTGAGAAATCCAGAGAGAGTTGTGTGGAGCTGAGAGTCTTAATTAGCTTTGTAGCAACTCATTTGGCAATGGCTTGAATGTAACGGACGTTCATTAGTATAAAAAAGTTACACACTAAAGCTTTAACTCAAGTTGAGTTCTCCGTTTTCTGCTCAACTTACATGGAATTCGGTACAGGGGTTTATTTCTGACTTTTTGTTCTTTCGACGTTTTTGTCGCTTTCTTCAACGTTTCTTTTCAAATGTTTAATTTGACGTTTTTTTTGTGCTTTTTTTTCAACTTTTTTTTTTAACGGTTTTGTCATAGTTTTTTTTTCGCGCATATTCAACATCACTAACAGTTTGTTTATCAATATAAAATGTATTTCATAGTAGAAAACCATTACACCTCATAGTACTCATAACACAGAATAGGGCCAGGTCCGGATTGACTTGCCGTTTGGTCCGGGTGCGGACCTTGGTCCGGACTTTGAGAAACTCTGATTTGAACCCTGCCCTACCCACGATACGTTCAGCCAGATATCTTCTTCTACACTGATGTACAGCATGTTTCCACCCACAGGACGGCACGTTGCCAGCTTCTTGTTTATTGCAGCTCTCTCTATAACCCTGAAGACTCTGCAGCGCCAAAAATCCCACGTTGGTTCATATTTTATTCATATTTTAAGGGGCATATCTTTCTGTAGCTCCTACACAGCGGCCACTGCTCTCCACCTCCTCCGAGCCACTTGTCACCTTTCTCTCTTCACTTCCTCTTTTCATGTCGGGACCCCCGTCTTCTGCCGGCTCCTGGAGACAGAGGGCTTCAAAGGAAAGCCAATGCTGACCTTCTCCTCCTCGGTTCTCCTTCCCTCCCAGCTCGTCTTCCTCTCCTCTCTTTACACGCCAACTTTTTCTCCTTTCTCTCCTGACAATCTACAAACTATCTAACAGGCATCTACCAGTGAGTGAGTGAGTCTGTCTGTCTGTCTGTCTGTCTGTCTGTCTTACACACAGGAAAGAACAAGTCAATTGAAGGAGCAAGTTTCTTTTTTTTGCAATAAAGTGCTCGGCTCAGAGAGAAAAATAACAGATAAGATCTCACAAATATCCAGAGAGTAGAGACAGAAAACCCCCTGAAGTAAGTCATCACAAGGCCAAAGGCAGCTCAGCAGCAACAATTAATCCTGAGAATAATCAGCAGATGAATTAATTGATTAATAGAAGAGGACGTCTTTAAATGTCAGAATGATATCAAACAGAAATTCTCTGACATCAGCTTGTTAAATGTGAATATTTTCTAGTTTCTTCTCTCTTCTGTGACAGTAAAGTGAATATCTTTGAGTTGTGGACAAAACAACATTTGAGGACGTCATCTTGGCCTTTGGGAAAAACTGATCCACATTTTCTGACATTTTATAGGCCAAACAACTAATCGATTCTTGGAGAAAATAATCTACAGATTATGCCTACCAGACACTAGAAGACTTTGAACAGACTAAAGTCTGACACCATCTCACATCTAAAGTTAAAGACTGTCATAATATGTAAAGACTGGAGATCTTGCAGGGTCACACATTGAAAGACTACAACTAGATTCGTTTTGAAAAGATTTAACCAAGCTAAACGGGGTCAGCCCAATGTTCCCACATTTCTAAGATTTTTCTTAAAATGAGGCCCTATGTTAGGGTTAGTGGTTAGGGTTAGGGTTCTAAATGTGGGAACTGTGGGAACATAGGGCCTAATTTTGAAAACAATCTTAGAAATGTGGGAACATAGGGCCTAATTTTCAGTGAAAAAAAAACACTCCCCCATAAACAATCCTGGCTCTAACCGTTTGCTGCTTCCTGTTTGGAGCTGGAGGGAGCGCACCCATTGGTTGTTGAGTGTTCACGTGATTTCACTACCAAGACTTAAAACAATAATATCAAACACGTCAAGACGGGAAAAGACTGGCTCGGACTGAGTTTTATGACCTTACAGCAAACAATGGAGACAACGGTAGCGCCCCGACTCTAGCAAGACTCTCAGGATTTCATTCTAATATTGGACATTAGTCAGTGACTGTGGAATCGCTTGGAAAGTCGTTTGGTGTAAGGTCAGCATTTAGGGTTGTGCATCGTTTGGGTTTTTTTTCCGATATCGGTGCTTAAATGATACTTTTAAAATGGTGCCGGTGCCTGAACCAATTCTTTTAAAGATTTTAAAGAAACATGTAAATATAAAAAAAAGTAATAAGGAGCACAAAACGACAGTCGGCGACCTTTAAGAACGGCTTGTTTCTTGCTAAGGCCATATGGTCAAAATGTATTGTATTCAAAATGTAAAAAAAACGTATAACAATAACTTATTTCACCAGTAAATTGCTGGTAAACGACCACTCAAAACAACCACTAGATGGAAAAAGGGTATTTTACATTAAATGAGGCACCGAAATCCACGTTACTATTCGGTCCGGTAGATACCGGTTGTTAAAGCTACATTGCGTAAGAATTTCTCCCATCTAGCGGTGAAATTGTATACGACAACCAGCTGAATATTACTTTCAAGCCCTTCCTCCCCAAAATGATCTCTTAGTATCTCCATCGTTTACAAGCAGCTGTTCCAGCCACTCCAATATTAACTTTGGTCTTGTTGCTTTGCCTGTCGTGTTGTCGTTTTAATTCTCTTTTTCGCTTCCCTGGCGAGTAATCTCCCCCTGGCATTCGTCACGGTGCCAATAGGTGTAAGAGGGTGAAATGCGGAGGTATGTCCCTCTTTGGCTAATGTATTTTAAAGATGGAGGCGCTACATGGCTGCCGTCATTCCAGCGACTCGCCCGTATGTATTCTGAATGATTCTAAATGGCAGATTCTGAGCTTACGAGAATACTTTGATTAGTTGGTGGAAGTAATTAAACATGAATGAGCACATATTTGTGAAGAACAAAGTTTTTTTTTTGCTAAGAATCAACTAAAAAAAAATTACACAATGTAGGTTTAAGGCACCAGTGCCGTATAAGCACCGGGTTTCGGTATCTAACCCTATCGGCATTAGTCGACAATAAATACTGTTAGTTGCAGCCCTGCTGTGAATGTATCAGTAATAATGTCGAGGTTTGGACTGTTGGTTGGACAAAATACACATTGTGAAGGTTACACTTTGGTCTCTAGGTCATTGTGATGCCAGTTCTCACTACTTTCACAGTTTCTACAAACTAAACAATCAGTCAATCGATTAATGGAGAAAATAATCAGCAGATGAATCTACAATGAAAAGAAAATAATCATTAGTTATTAATTCAAAATGAGCTCCAGGTCAACCACCTCCAACAGTAAAATCCTGCTTTTACATTAATGCACGAGCAATAATAATCTAATGATAGAATACATAATGGTATAACAGTCACAGGGGACATTTTTTATACTTTTAGTAATTTGACTACAAACATGCTTCTTGTCCAGGCAGCGTATGATAGCAACATCATCAACAGCAGCGTGAGTCAACGACTATTCATCCGTGTGTTTCACGTTTCCTGGCCAGGCCTCTGTGCTTCTCTCTCTCTCACACACACACACACACACACACACACACACACACACACACACACACACACACACACACACACACACACACCACGATTTGTCCTAGTCATAACATTCCTACTGTATACACTGTGCTGTTAGTTCTGTGTGGGCCAGTGTCCAAAACAAAATCTTTTTCCTAAACTCAGCTGTTCGTTTCGGTGCCTAAACTCGCCGCATGGCGTGCACACGGCCCTGAAAGGACCGACAGCTCACGGAGCTCTGTAGCCAGCGTCATGTGACCATACCAACCCGTTCATGAGAATGCGTTGAAATAGGACAGTATCGGCTTCCAAAATGTAGTAATTCTGTCTCCTGTCCTCACTTTGTCTTCTTATCTGCCCTCATATATCCCTATATAACACACACACACACACACACACACACACACACACAGTCTCCTACAGTGTGCAGTGTAATCAGCGCTTCATATTGTACCCAGAGATTATCGCTGCTCAGCTAAAAATCCCAATCTGCCCTGTCAGATAGCACATGCTCACACACACACACACACACACACACACACACACACACACACACACACACACACACACACACACACACACACACACACACACACACACACACACACGGCTATAATATAGAAAAGTGCTAGCTGCAGCGACAGACCTTTCCATAATTGGTGTCTCCTCTCATATCATCAGAGTCTTCTGTAATCACCAGGACCAGTCTAATAAGTGCAGACAGGAACAGTCTAAACTGATGGCTCAACACGTCTGGCTCTGCTGGAGACTAAAGAGAAAGTCTCTCCGTATTCAGCTCTCAGTACTCTCGGAGCTTGTAACTGACTCCCTGCATGGTTTGAGGGTTCGTACCTTCAGATACCAGATTTTGGCGTTGTTCTGTATTTGTTTCCTCCTGGCTGTTTACACAGTACACACATTCACTATAGATATTCACTATATATTACTATACAACACACACACACACACACACACACACACACACACACACACACACACACACACACACACACACACACACACACGTATGTCATCAGGGCTGAGAGAGAAAGAGAGAGACATGTAAACTAAAGGCCTCTCTATCGCTCTTCAGCAGCTGGCTCACACACTCTTATAGCTACAAATATGGAAGAAAAACCCACACAAACACACACACACACACACACACACACACACACACACACACACACACACACACACACACAGACGTGGCAAAGTACCATTTAGCAGGTAATAGCCTCTGAATGCACTCTGCATATTAATAAAGCGGATTTCCCTACAATGAACTGGGTCAGTCACACTGTGTGTGTGTGTGTGTGTGTGTGTCTCTCTCTCAATGTGTTTGTGCATGCTTTAACTGAATGTACAGGTGTGTGTATGTGTGTGTGTATACGTGTTAGAGATAGAGAATAAAAGTGTGTAACTTTTAATACCCGATAATCCTCTCAATTTCCTTGGCTTTAAACCAGGGTTACACTTTGTGTGTGTGTGTGTGTGTGTGTGTGTGTGTGTGTGTGTGTGTGTGTGTGTGTGTGTGTGTGTGTGTGTGTGTGTGTGCGTGTTGCCCTCCTACCTTCAGTTCCTTTTGCATAGCCAACTCCCTATTCACCCCAGTAGTTTTAACAAACAACACACTCTTAGTCCTATTCTGTAGATATCAAAGGTGTGTGTGTGTGGGGGGGGGGGTTTGGTCAGGAAACTGCTTTCATTTCCAGTGTACTTGCTGTAAATTAGTTTTAATAAGACAGAAAACGGCTGGAGGTTTTGTTCTCTGTAAAAATAAATAAATATAATTAAAAACTCGCAAATTGCCCACAAGTACTCAAGTCTTCTTTAGCGGTGCGGTGTCAGTTTCAATCTGTCTAACGTGTTTCTAATCTCAGAAAAGACTTTTAGGGTGATGTTCAGGTGTTTATACTGGTGGACTTTTTCTATTGCAGAGTTCAAAGGGTTAATGGAGCTAATGAAATGGACAGCTCCTCTGGGAGAGCGGACTCAGAGGATGCGGTCTTTCATTAGGGCTCAGTTTCTGCTGCCGTGTCCCAGAATGCACCTCTCAGTACTCTAATACAGCGACTTAGCAACAGCGTGATCTGCCTCTCGCACTGACTCCTCATTCCTTCAGCTTTTATCTCCCACTAGCTCATGAATACACATTGATATGCGAGCTGTTCTTTACCTCTTTGTCGGTGTCTCTTCTTACTTTCTGTACATTCATGTGTGTGTTAGCTGTGAGGTAGACGCTGCTATTTTATTTATGTACAGTTTGTAAGATGAAACACTGTCTGCCGTTATCTTGTCGCTGGAGCATCTCGACACTCCTCGGTTTCTCTTCATCTCAGCTGGACCTCAGCAACACGGACTCTACGCTTAAATTAATCATTTGTTCTTGACTTGAATAACACAGCATGTGAGAAATGACCAGTTCTTTCTTTACTGATGGGAGAAAAACGTGCTCTGGTTTGACCCCGGAGAGATCTGAGGAGCAGTCGACGTAATGACGGCGCGTTGATTACAGGAAGAAAGTGAAAATGGAACTCGTGAGCAGAAAAAGTTTTGTTTGGCAGTACTTTCAGTCAAAAGAAGGCCATTCAAGTCCAGCTACATGTTCAATTAGCAATGCCAATTTGTCTCGTGGTGGCGAGGACCCTAAACAATACACAACATCACCGCTGTTACAACATCTGGTATCAAACATCTGGAAGAATACGAGTTGTGCATGAAGGGATCTACAGACAGCAGCCAGAATGCAGCAACTTCAGGTACAGTAAAGGAAGGACAGTCACAGCTAAAAACTGGTGTTAACCAGACGACCATTACCAGCTTTGCTGGGAGGAGGATTCAGTTTCGGATTCGGCAGAATCTTATCCAGTGGATTCGGTATTCGGCTGAACCGTAAAAATCTGAATTCAGTGCATCCCTAGTTGCGGATATAGACTATATGCGAGGCACTTCCAGTTGTTGAGTTGGAGCCAGAGAACATGATGCTCCCTCTCTGACCTGACGGAGTTCAGTTTGGTTAAAGTAGTCACCCAGTGGTAATGCTATGTTTCCCAGCAGGCTGTGTGTTGTGTGTGTTGATAAGGCGGTCTTGCAAGCAGCACTGTTCTGGACTGAGCTACCGTGAAGCTGCACAACCTCTGTGCCAAGCTGTGCTGCTCCTGCTGCATTTAGACAGTAACCCAGCCAGCTGTGCATCCAGTGGCCCCAACATCAGCAGCATCTGCTTCACACTGAGCCGCACTTCCTGCTCCATAATTCATGTCTCTGTTGTTGTTTGTTGTTGTCGTTCAGTGTGTCTACACCACTTCCTCTCCGTTTTCACTCCATAGTTAAAAAGTGCACTTAATGTGAGAAGTTGGAGTGACCAGAGCTGTAACAATCCCAGGTTTTACAGTGCAATTAATTGTCTCAGAAATAATTAGCGATTAACTATATAATAATATAATCTTTCAGTTATATTTAAAAATATTTATTTATGTATTACTTTTGCAAACAAATTCAAGTTTTGAATGAATCCCAGGATACACACTTGTTTATATCACTGTCATGTGACCCAGAAAAAGTAATACCACAAATACACTGCCTATGAAGTAAACAACGCCTCTTTTATTATCATTAAAAACCTCGTATTTTTTTTCTTAAATGAACATACAGTAAAGCTGACAATTACCACCAACAGTCATACCCCTTAGGACCTTAGCTAATGTTGGCAATTAGTTTATTATGTAAAAGAATTACAGGCCTAGAAGTCATTTGCTCGGGCTGTGAAGAAGGTTTGTAGCCTCCTTTCTAACCGGCAATTTCCATTGGATGCAGAACGTCTGCGGAACGTCTGCGTGCTCCGCCGTCCGTCAATACCCACCAGGTCCGGATTTGTTACGGCACGGCTGCGGCCATGACTGACAGCTGTAGTCACGAGGACCCACGAGATCTCAGCTGGGACGGAGAAGGGACGCAGACGTTCAGCAGTCAGTGGAAATACACACACTGACTTTAATGGAAACCTAATGACTCCGTCGACGTTCCGGAGACGTTCCGCAGACGTTCCGCATCCAGTGGAAATTGCCGGTAACAGGCGATTTAGATTCCCTATTCGTTTAGACAACAACAGGCTTAAGAACTCTTTCATACATCAGTCTATCCTGTTGCTAAACCAAAGTCAGTGTGCTGCCAATTAAGATCTGGATCCGAGGATATCACGACACGTGTTTCTTTGCCATGGCTGTTGATATGTCTTCATCTTTGTACAATATGTGTAATTGTTAGGGATGCACCGAATCGGCTTCAGAATCGGCCGAATATTGGGCTTTTTGACGATGTTGGGTTTCTGCCGACCCTTAGAATTTTTTTCCACCGAACCCTACGCTTGCAATAGGCGCACTACGCTGGATTACAGGAAGGTGTTTACGTAGGTGGAGCGTTCAATGCAGCAGGCTGTTAGAAAGTGAAAATGGAACTGGTGAGCAGAAAAAGTGTTGTTTGGCAGCACTTTCAGTCAAAAGAAGGCCATTCAAGTCCAGCTACATGTTCAATTAGCAATGCTGATTAGTCTGGTGGTGGCGAGGACCCTAAACAATACACAACATCACCGCTGTTACAACATCTGGTATCAAACATCCAAAAGAATGAGTTGTGCATGAAGGGATCTACAGACAGCAGCCAAAATGCGGCAACTTCAGGTAAATAAAATGAAAAATACCCTGCTGTGGACGTTGTTTACTTCATTAATGTGTTTACTGTGTTAATGGACTGAGGATGGGAGGAGGATTCGGTATTCGGCCAAACCCCAAAAATCTGGATTCGGTGCATCCCTAGTAATTGTTGTCTAGCTCTGTGTGTATATTTATTTAAATTTTTTTCTTTTGAGCGGAGCTGCTCTGGAACGCAAAATGAATTTCTGTGTGTACTGACAATAAAGTTGTATCGTAATCAACGGCAAACGACAGCTGTGTTCAGCTCGACGTCACGTCTGTTCGAGTTGAACTGACGGCAAAAAGAAATGTTTAAAAACATCCCTGGACATTCGTGCGGTACGATCCTCCTCCGCTTTCATCCGCGTGCTTTCTCATTCTAAAAACGGAGCCAAAAAAAAAAAAAAAGGAATTTAAATCTGGAGAGACGCTTCAGTTTCAGCCAAAACTAACAAAGTACAAACTGTAACCCGAATGAGCCCAAAACAAAATGTAAATGTGACGACTTGTCTTGTTACTCAGCATGACGTCTCTTGTCAGTCCATGTGTTCAGGTGTTGGCTACGGATTAAAATAGATACGGGGGGAAAAACCCGAGATGTGATCAGCTGTTTGGAGTTGAGCATAAAGGCCGCAGTGTGTTGGGAAAGCTGCTTTGAAAGGCTCAGTCTTACAGGAAGTTGGAGTACAGCAAAGCTTTCCTCGAGGGGAACGCAGCTTTGTCACCTTTCTGAAGAATAGCAGTATGACAACAGTTAGTTTTCTTCAGGTATGACAAGTAGTATTTGCAGTACTGAAGTTCTTCTTTCGTTTGGTACTTTTAATTACTTTAGTATTTTTGTTTTAAGCTTTTTTGATAATATAAAATGTGTTTTTGCCTGTAAAGCACTTTAAATGACCTCTGTGTATGAGAAGGTGCTCTATAAATGAATTTGCCTTAGAGTCTTACTAATCAAAAGAGAAGGAGAAAAGTGTGAAAGTACCGCTATATAATACCGCTATCTTAGTCTGCCCACCTACTGTACCGTTTCACACTTTTCATTCGACACATTAAATCACATGAAGGACATTTTCAACATTTTCGACATGTCAGTCCAAGTTAACCAAATCTGGAGGAGTCTTAAGTTACTCGCATCTTAAGATGACATTTACCAGGAGTACACACACACACACACACACACACACACACACACACACACTGCAAGAAGGCTGGTTGTCCAACAGGTCAAAATCCTTCGAAACTCAGAAAAACCATTGTTATGTCTGGATTTTAATTACTCATTGTGTGTGTGTGTGTGTGTGTGTGTTTGTGTTAGTGCGTGGATGTGTGGATGTGTGTTGAGTTGGCTTCCAGCAGCTCTGCGCCTGGGAGGGAGACTTATCTGTGCTTTAATCAGCCCCGAACAGAGGGCGAGGGAGGGGACAGCTCTCCCTCTTTCTCTTTCTTTGGCTCTGTAATAAGGCTTCTTGCTCTAAATCCTTTAATCTGAGCAGGAATGAAGGCTATATCTCTATCTTCTGGCTGCAACGAACAATCTCTCCTTCTTTTCTTTCTGTCCCCACATATTTTCCATCACACGCACACACACACACACACACACACACACACACACACACACACACACACACACACACACACACACACACACACACACACACGAAACCGCTGCTGAAACACAGCCTGCCTTGTTAATTGAGAGCTGGTAGAGCTGCCTCTGTCTTTCTGTTTTATGTATATGTAGCCTGTGTGTAAAGGTTGGCAGGAGCTGAGAGCACCAAGTTCAAAGGACGGAAAAAAGTTAAGGGAAACTTTTTAAAAATAGAAATTGGTTCAAACATTTGGACTCACATGCATGAGCAGAAACCCCCACATTCGAACGCTATCTGAGTTTTTTGGCAGAACTCCAGCACTAATTTTTTCTGGATACGACTTTAGAGAAACAGTTTTTTTAATAAAGTGCTTTTACATTCAGTTCTCGCTCAATCTCACCCCGCACAGACGAGACAGACGGTCAATAATCCGAGTGGATTGTGTCCAGACATCGTGACTGGACAGGAGGATGCACACCCACCGCTGTGTTCAGATCCAGACACGGCAGCAGAACCAGCCTCACTCTAAACAAATCTAAACCTAAACTAGCTGTACCATATGAGGAAAAATATCTAATTGTGATTGTTTTTGACTGATGCAATTCTGATAGGATTCACAATGTTGGAGGGAATGATCATTCTTGTATCCTTATTCTCATTTATCTTCAGAATTTCTTTTTTATTATTGTAGTGGATCTGTACCAAACTAAGATTTTTTTTCTTTAGTCTGTACACATATATTTTGCCTTTAACAAATATTGCGTGCCCCCTGCGGTTTCGATATTGTCCGTGTTGCGATTAATTATGCAGCCCTAATATAAACCTACTGTGCCAAGGCATAGCAAGTGATATATAGATATATCTGCTACGCCCTGCTATGCTCTGCTGTGCCACGCTACATCCTGTAACACCCTGCAGTGCCCTGCTATGCCATGAACTACTATGACTACGATTTGTAGTCACTGTTCCATTGTCTTTATTGTGACTATTATTGCCACTGTTCATCACACCCCCAACCGGCACCGCCTACCAAGGGCCTGGGTCTGCCCGAGGTTTCTTCATAAAAGGGAGTTTTTCCTCGCCACTATCACACTAAATGGGAATTGGGGGAATTACTAGAATTGTTGGGGCTTTGTAAATTATAGTGTGGTCTAGACCTACTCTATCTGTAAAGTGTCTCAAGATAACTCTTGTTATGATTTGATACTAAACATAAAATTGAATTGAATATATATGATACTAGGTATAGGATTTAGAGGGTGACACAGCAATCAGTTGTCACTCCCATCCCAAGCTCATGAAAATACTCCTGTCATATCCCGATCACGTGTGAAAAAAATCCTGTCCTGCAAAATCCCGAGAGAAAGAATCCCGTCCCGCTCCCGTTTGGTTCCCTATGTTGTCTAAAGTTATCAGACTCTGTTGCCCCCCTGTAGCATGTTTGGTTAATCACGGTCAAATCACTGAGGTTGCCTCGGAACTTTAGGCTACACTATACATGCACTACCTGCAGGCCGAGGCTGTTTCTTTACGTAATTCCTAACGGAGATCTTCTCGCACTCAAAACACACATTTATCGATTCAGGGTAGGTTAGAAGAATCGCTGTCTGCGGCTAGCAGTAGCCAATCAACAAACGTATTAACAAAAACGAAATGCCTCGCAATCTTTGGGCGCACTTACCGCATTGCAGCGTCATTTATTCATTTAATCTCCAGCTCCGTCCCGCTCCCTCCCGCTCCCGTTGATTTCTATGCTCTATTCTATTCCTATCACGTTACCAACAAGTGAAATTGACTCTCGTACCGCGGGACTCCCGCGGGAATACCGAAAAATGGTCACCCTCTAATAGGATTGGATATTTTGTTCTGTAAATAGCTGTTTTCCAATAAAAATGTATGAAATTTTCAATCGATAAATCCATATATTTAAGGTTTTTGTTTCTCCACTTGAGCAGCTCTCACACACACCAAACTTTACACTTTGATTCTTATCTATATTCTGAAGCTTTTTGCTCAGGGCTTTGTTCATATATCATTCACAGCCTGACTCATCCAACATTGTATTCATAAAAACATGGAGGAAATAGATTTTGTTTTACAGTTGTTGGCAGTATTTTCTGATTTATGGAGCGATAAAAAGGAAGATCCCAAATTCTCTGTTATCAATATTTTTCATGTGTTTTGTACAGAACAGCGAATCACAAACTACCATTTCAAAAATCGGACTTGTATCTGTTTTCAGAGGTCATTTTATTTGAGGATTATTAGTTTATTTGTCTATTACGGTGACTTTTAATGAAGATCAGACCAGATTTTATGGATGAGTTATGTGAAAATGTAGGTGATTCACTTTCTTTTCCTCGGCACTGTATAACATTTTATGCATTTATAAAAAGAAAGTTCCCCTTCACTTAATATCTGCGTTTTTTAATTTCTCCACACATAAGCTGCCCTTCAGACTGATAACAAGGTGCTTTATAATCCAGTTCTCTGAAATACCTCCTGGTTGTCTTCAAAAGATGATATCAAGTGTAATTTCCATGCAGGAAGTTAGGCTATTAGGCAGATATTTCCATCGGTTGGAAATTATCAGCATGTTGTCTGAGTGAACTCATAATGTGGCAACTTTGGGTAATGAGCACAGCGTCTGCCATTGGTGGCTTTGATACAGAAATATCTGTATCAGACATATGAAAGTCATATTTTAAATCCTAACCATGCACTCAAGATGCTTGATATGCAGCATTAGTGAAGGTGTAGAAGGAAGGGAGTGACCCGGAGTGAATTATTTATTATTGATAGCACCTTTAGGGGATAATTCTCCCTTCCTGCCAGTGTTTAGGATATATCTTTAAAAGATATTGGAAGAAAGTTTGAATTGAAAGTTTATTTTCACCCATGACATTACACACTATAACTAAGGTATTTCCATTTCATATTGCTTAGCTTTCAAAACGTGCTCTTATTGTTCAAAATGAAGCACTTCCTGTTTCCAGGTAACACAAGGTTGAGGCTAGAAGGCACCGAAGCGACTAGTTAGGTTTAGGATAAAGATCGCAAACACTCCCGCAAAACGAACACGTGTATGCAGGATGAAAGAATTAAGATTAGATTAGATTTTTGCGTAACTTCCGGCCACAACTGTAACGCAAAATAGAAATTCAAATTTCACAATAAAAGTCTGGTGATATTATATATTTTTCTTATTGTCATCACATCCCATCACATCCGAACTCCAACATGTTCCTTCATCACTATGAACACACACACTGTAGTTTATTCTACTCAATCCCACACACACCGTCCTGCTGCCACTAGTCTATATCCTCGACGTTCCACTTCCAGGATTGCTCCGGTGCCGCAGGAAATTCCGCCGGATGCATGCATTTTCACCGATATCTATTTCCTTTGTGTTGAAATGTTAAACTCTGGTGTATTTCTGAGGGCTATGGTTAACTGCTCCTCAGATCTCTGCAGGGTAAATCCAGACAGCTAGCTAGACTATCTGTCCAATCTGAGTTTTCTCTCGCACGACTAGCGCCTCCCATGACGATTGTGACCATCCCAGAATGCTGTGTGGAGTGGCCAGACCCCCCTCCACGCCGCAGCGTGTGGATGGTCTGGCAAAGCGAGACGATGCTGCCACAAACATTCACTACAGCACCAAAAAAACCCAGTATTGGTCAAGCCCTCATACCTGCCAACTAGTCGCTTTTCGGTGAAAATCGCCGTTTTGAATGGGAAAATGTCATCCACGTGAAGAGTTTTTATTGGGGGGGGGAGTCCCGAGGGGTCCGAGACCTGGTGCTAATACGGCACAGGTGCCTTAACGACTGCTGTCTACCAGACCGAATTGCAACGCGGATTTCGGTGCCACTGAAATCCCTGCGCTTCTCTCTGTGTATGATAAAATGTGTCACCTTTTTCAGCCCTGTGATATGTAGAGCATAAAGGGGAAATCCCGCGCTTATCTCTAACCCCCCCCCACCCACACACACACACACACACACACACACACACACACACACACACACACACACACACCCCCACACCCACACCCACACCCACCCTGGGAATGGGAGATAATTAAAGCAGGAGGCAGATTGTGTTGCTATGCAGGGATGAAAACGCACAAGGACACACACGGTCCAATCAGTGTGTGGCCTAGTCAGGTTAATGGGAGGTGAACCAGGATGGAAAGTGGCTGTTAATCGCTCACTCCAACGCAGAGGACACAGCCACTAAATTACATTTGCATAACACAGAATTAATCTGTGCGTGCGTTTACCGCCATGAAATGGGATCATGTTTTTTTTTTTGGTTTCACTCCTTGTCTCCTCTTTACTTCTGTCTTTACCTTAGCAGGAGAACTTTAAATGCAGTGATGTAAAGCCATATTTATTTAAGAAGATTGATTTCCTGCCTTTCAGGCAGCTCGCTGGATTTCACTTCATTTCAGAGTGCCGTGAAAATAAATTTGCACTCGCTTTAGATTGGTAATCCATCACACTGAACATTTTCTTTGCATTTATTTTTTGTCAAACGTCAGTTTTTTTATAACACCTGCGAGCATGGAGGCACAGAGATGCGTTCAAGGACAGAAATTGTTCATTAGGCTGCAAAAAAAGCGTCAACTACCAACTAAACCAAGAACACAAACTCAAAGCAAATGTGTCTTAAATGTGTTGTTTCTTACATAGAAAATCATGATGTTTAGTCAGCTGTCTGGGTAATCTCTGATGTCGTAGTGTCCCTGAAAGCACCATCAAAACTAAAGAAACGGTGGTGGACTTCAGGAGGCCTGCCACTCCCTTGCTGCCTGTCACCATTGACTGGGTGAATGTGGAGACTGTCGGTACATACAAGTACCTGGGGTTACATCTTGACAATAAACTGGACTGGCCTGCCAGTACTGATGCACTTTACAAGAAAGGGCAGAGCAGGCTCTATTTCCTTAGGAGGCTGGGGTCCTTCAATGTCTGCAGCAAACTCCTGCTTATGTTCTACCAGTCTGTCATGGCCAGTGTCCTTTTCTATGCTGTGGTATGTTGGGGGGGGCAGCACTAGGAAGAGGGATGCTGGACGACTGGACAGGCTGGTGAGAAAAGCTGGCTCTGTGGTGGGCATGGAGCTGGAGTCACTGACATCAGTTGCAGATAAGTGGACCCTGAGCAGACTGCTCTCTATAATGGACAATGACTGCCCCCCCTGCACACCACTTTCTCCAAGCAGAAGAGCATGTTCAGTAGTATGCTCCTGTCTCTGTCTTGCAAAACAGACGTAGGTCCTTTGTCCCTAGGGCCATTAAGCGCTTCAATGCTACACAGAAGGGGAGGAGTGTGACTGACTTAAGTGTTTAAGTCTGCTCTGCACACTGCCCTTTGTACATGCCTTCATCTGGGTGCCTTTATACATACACATGAACTACCCTGGACTGGACTGATTGGCACCGTTTGACTCCCTTACTGGCTATATTAGTCATCTGCCCATTTTGCTAGCTTGCCTGTATGGTCAATACACCACGCTGTCTTATTGTCCGTATGGAGAGTTTTCAACTTTAACTTAAACTTTTCTTCAAGTCTTTTACTAGTGTCTATGTATGTAGTTAAGTAATGATTATTCTATTTTTGATATATTGTGTTGCCTGTTGTACTTGGATATATAATTTGCACTGACATTATCTTGCACTATGTTACCATTGCACCTTTCTGCATTTTTTCCACATGGCTCCTTTTCAACATGCTACAACCAAACTTTTACTGTAAGGGCACACTATTGATATCTTTCTTTGTATTTTTGTAGTATGTGTGAGTGGATGTCATATGTCTGTGTGCCTATGTGTATGTATGTTGTGTATAAGCTACTGGACACATTAATTTCCTTTGGGATAAATAAAATCTATCTATCTTATCTATCAACTGCAATACCCCACACATCCTCAACAAACAAATGTTTTCTGTTTTCTAACACAAGTTTCGTGTCTCTCTACACCCGTTTCTTAGAAATGAATGTACGGTTGAAACTAACGATTGTTTTCATATCATTAATCAATCAAAAAAAACATTTGTTTAATTAATTAACTACTACAGATGAAGATCAGCCTACAGTCAGCTGGGAGTTAACATTAAAGGACGCTGTACTGGGGATGCAGCGGTAACCGATTTCACCATTAACCACGCTTTAAAATGTTACGGTTAATTAATCGTAAAAGCTCCGCTAAGTTTTAACTGATTGCACGTTATGTGTAGTAGTGTGTGCAGTTCTTATTAAACCTCTTTGACAACGTAAACGCTCGCGTTTGCACACACACACTCGGCACATCAGACGCCGGTCCGGTCACCGCGAGTATTGACTGTCAGTGACAGTGGCTCCCTGTCATCTTTTATCGGGTAAACATAACCAGTTTCCACCGATTCGGCGACTTCTAACGGTGCTCTGTAGCCGGCGTCCCGTGACCAGCCGGTGGCCGCCTAATTTCGTAGGATAGCATATGAATCAGCGTGCCTACATTTTCGTGAGAAAACATTTCATGAGATGCGTTGAACAGCTGAGTTGGGTAGTCTTTTTCTGAATAAAGGGAAAATTCTGGAATATTGTTTGCATGTAAACATAGTCGTTGCCATCTCTAGAGACTGCGCTAGCTCGTCTAAAAGTTCCAGAGCACAGCTTTGAAAGGGGGGGTGTCCCCACATGGCCTCAACACTTTCATAAAGTAAACTAATGAGGGACACACAGCCCTATGCTGTAACCTTTGGGCATTTAAATGCAGTGTTGTAATGTAACGAAGTACAAATACTTAAGTAGAATTTTCACGTATCTGTACTTTACGTCGTTATTTATATCTACTTTTACTCCATTACATTTTCTAAATAAAATGTATAATTTTACTACACTACACTATTTTGTAGTAACGAGTAACTAAGATGTTTAGGGCAAACCTAAACATCTTAGTTACTCGTTACTACAAAATAAAATCGGAAGAAATTTGTTACACTGGAAAAAATAGTTTGGCAAATCATTAATGCACGCTCCATTCCAGATGGTGACGTGTTTGTTGCCAAGCAAAAAAAAAAATATATATATATATATATATCACAGACGATGACCACCCCGGCGACAGTGGTGATGAAGATAACGTTACACACCTTTGGCCATAATCAAAAGTTTTTTTTTTACTTCTAATACTTAAGTTCATTTATTATTAGAAAATGACTTTTGATACTTAAGTACCATAAACATCAGATGCTTTAAGACTCAAGTCATATTCTTAAAAAGTGACTTCTACCAAAGTTATTTTCTGGTAAGATACTTCTACTTTTACTCCAGTATTGCTTTTAAGTACTTTATTCAAGACTGTGTAAATGTTAACACGTGTTTCTTCTTCTTTTCCAATAAGAGCAGTTGTTTAGCGATGCTCATTGGTGGTGAACTGGTTAATACGTTTCTGTATTTACTCTTCATTGTATGTTTGTCCTCACAGGCGGCCCTCTGTGTCTCTTTCAGTCGGCCTTTTGTTTGCTTCTGCTCGCTGTGTCACTGCCCTGCTGAGATGTTACCAAGTGGTACTATATAGAGGTGTGTGTGTGTGTGTGTGTGTGTGTGTGTGTGTGTGTGTGTGTGTGTGTGTGAGAGAGAGAGTGAAGCACTCAGTCTGCTTAATAACCGCAGGCCTCTCAGACCTTCCATAATCAGACTAATCCTCTCCTCAAAGGTTGAGTTATTAGAGGCTCTTATTTTGTCATCGTGAGATTAACCAACAACAGCGTTAGTCGTGTAATAGTATGCATCCCCTCGGGTTTATTCAGCTCCAAACAAATGACTTCCTGACGTCTTTCTTTCTTATTGGGTCCCATTAAAGTCGTCCGATCCTGAATGATGCATCTCGTTCTTTTTCACGTTTTTTTAGTTGTTGCTCTATATCGATTATACATTGGATGTCGGATGAAGTTACAAGCAGCTTCAAAAATCGAACGCATTTTAAATTAGAGAAACGTTATGATATTGTTGATTGGGCATTCACACCTTAACATTTTATGGACTTGATTGATAAAGCACACAAACATGTTTTCTCAAAATCATCTTGTTTTTTCTTTATTTTGGCACACCTGGAATCTCCATCTGGACCTAAAAACATCTTAGAGTCGGGTTCTTCTCTACATTAGTGTGTAATGCTCAGTGGACTCTGGGACTGGTAGAGGTGTGTGTGTGTGTGTGTGTGTCCTCTTCGGTCTTTAAGTTTTATGCTTACGTGGTCTCAGCTATACTCTCCTTCAGGCCTCTTCATTACCACCAATAACAACTCAATTTCCCCCGGGTTCTGCCAATCATAGCACTCCTATCCCCTCCAGGCCCGGCCAGTCGGCTTCAATGTTCCTCCGGCCCGATGTCATGAATGGCTAATGACGCCTGGTGGTGGGCATGAATGCAAACTAGGGCTTTTCTTACTCTGAGGAATTTTTATCCACAAACAAGAAGTCAAAGTTCGGAGCAGGACAATAAAGAGGAACTGGAGAAAAAACTACAAACTTATTGGATATGTAAACAGTGCAGACTTGCGGGGGGTGCTGGCTCCATTTATAGCAGCTATGTGCACTTTTTTTTAAACCATTTGAGATAATAGAATGCCTAAAAATCTGTACAACTTTTTGGGAAAAACCTGCTAGATGCCAATTAAGGAAAACTGTTCTCTAACAGTCATTCTGAATCCAGAACACAACAAATGTTGGGGATGATTCATTTGTACTCCTGGCACTCTAAAAGAAGCAAAAAGTGTTTGATGTAAACCAGACTGTTAAAAAGCTTTCATTTATTTAAATGTTTCTTTGGGTAGAGCTTTTGTGTCAGACACACATCAGGTTTAACGGACGGACGGACGGACGGACGAGCAGAAAGTCAGAACCATAGATGGAGTTTCAGATGTGGTTCGTCACTCGGGATCTCGTGTGTCAGAAAACCAGTTTTGTTTGAACTTGTTCCCGCCGGTGAGGAGATAGAGACAGAGACCGAGAGAGAGAGAGACATGGAGGCACAGAGAGAGAGAGAGAGAGAGAGAGAGAGAGAGAGACAGGCGCATAGAGAGAGAGAGAGAGACAGGCGCATAGAGAGAGAGAGAGAGACAGGCGCATAGAGAGAGACAGGCGCATAGAGAGAGACAGGCGCATAGAGAGAGACAGGCGCATAGAGAGAGACAGGCGCATAGAGAGAGAGACACAGAGGCATAGGGAGAGGGGGGGAGAGACCATGTGAATTACAAAGAGAAGTTAGAAAGAGAAAAGCTTAAAGAGGTTAGACAGAGAGAGAAACCAGTCAGGCTTTATTCCCCTGGCTGGAGCTTCTGCAGACATTCCTGGATTTAGTTTCACTCCAAACTTTTTTAGCAGAGGGGTCAGCTTCAGGATTTTAATGAGTCACAGATTGCTGTACTCTCCACTGTTTGTATATATATATATATATATATATATATATGTGTGTGTGTGTGTGTGTTTGACTTTTCCATCACAACATGTGTATTTTATCCCAGTTGTTGGTAACTCTGGTTTCCTACCACAACTATCCTACTGTTTGTTGCCAATGTAATCTCACACACACAGACTCAGTAATACTATATTCAAGCAGATGCTCGCTAACAAACCCAAATATGCCAAACCTTAAACTCCTGCCACCCAGATGCAGGCGTGTTCCAGATGGGACAAGCTGAATGAATGAGTGGAGAAACAGGAGTGCTGCTGCTACTATACCAGGCTACTTAGTACTTATTAAAACTAAACTAAAACTCGAATGAAAATAAGCAGTATGCATTTTTTAAACGAAAACAAACAGGAATGCAAATTAAGTTTTTTTTTAATTTTTTTTTTTTTACCAAAATTGAATGGAATTGACTTTGTTGTGACAGCAGATGGCGCGGTGTAGCAACTGCTTCACATCGGACGCTAAGATTAACACTAGCCCTCTGAGAAGGTGAATGTACCTGCCGTCTTTGTGTTCTGTGGTGTGGGAGGAGGACCGAAATGAAATGTAATGAGAGAGGAGGCCAAACGACAGGAACAAAGAGACAATCAAGGAGATAAGGTTTTTTATTTTTCTCACCACTTTAATGGCATATGAAACTCAGCCATGTTGACCGGCATCACCCGACATTATAGACACTTTTAACAACATTTGAAATGCTTATTGCAGAAGTACTGATTTAAAGTTCACCATATCATTTGTTTAAGCTACTTGATGCCTACATTTTCCTGGGATCAATAAACGATATGTGCCAGTAAAAGAAAATAGAAATGCATTAATAAATTTAGATTTAAAAAGCAATAATTGCATGAAAACATGTTATTAACGAGTCTCGAAGCTCGAGTCTGAAGTCTTTTGGGTCGAGTCCGAGTCAAGTCTGAAGTCAGCTGTTCGTGCGACTTAAGTGCGACTCGAGTCCGAGTCTCAGACTGTGTGTTGTATTTTGAGAGGCTGAACTGTAAAACCTTTCACCGTAAATGTACAGTAATAGACTGGCAGCAGTTTTGCCAGTAAACTACTGTTTACAGTACGCATGCTGTTTTAAAATGTAAAGGTATTTTACTGTAAATAGACATACAGTTACTGTATTATATGGATTCACAGTAATACTGTATACTAGCTGCAGTGTAAGTCCCGTCCAAAATGTCCTCCTCACCTTACATACCTGAAGATCTTGAAGTCAAACTGTTGTTCACAGGGATGGAAGAAGAATAACAGAAACACACACACACACCTTTGAAACCCAGTTTATTCCTGGGTTGACACCAGTCAGGCTTTTGGTGCCAAAAGCAGGAGGATGAAAGAAAGAACGAGAGAAAAGCAAGCAGAGAGAGCTAGATCCCTGTGTGGAAA
This sequence comes from Zingel zingel, assembly GCA_023566125.1. Taxonomy (NCBI): domain Eukaryota; kingdom Metazoa; phylum Chordata; class Actinopteri; order Perciformes; family Percidae; genus Zingel; species Zingel zingel. The sequence continues at coordinate 29,123,265 of CM042331.1, read as the reverse complement.
CCAAAGATGGTTTTCCTTTGATGTGGCAGATGCACACATCCATAACAGGCCTTCTGAAAGAGAAGGTGAATGTACCTGCCGTCTTTGTGTTCTGTGGTGTGGGAGGAGGACCGAAATGAAATGTAATGAGAGAGGAGGCCAAACGACAGGAACAAAGAGACAATCAAGGAGAGAAGTTTAGTTTTTATTTTTCTCACCACTTGAATGGCATATGAAACGCAGTCATGTTGACCAGCATCACCCGACATTATAGACACTTTTAACAACATTTGAAATGCTTATTGTGCTGATTTAAAGTTCACCATATCATTTGTTTAAGCTACTTGATGTCTACATGTTCCTGGGATCAATAAAGCACTCATCCATCCATCCATCTGATCTATCTATCTACCCAACATTATACGTTTCTTACAGATCTAAATGCTTGCAATTTATTTCCGTTTTAAAGAGTGCAATATTTCCCTATGAGATGTGGCGTACAACTACAATGTTGCGTAAAATGGAACGACTGAAGTAAAGTACCTTAAATTTGTATCCTAGTACAGTACTTGAGTAAATGTACTTAGTCACTGTATTCTTATTAATGTGTTGGTATGAAATTTGACATATATGTAACGCTGTAAAACTGTGACCGGTACACAAATGTCACCGGTTAAATTTAATATGATGGTTCTTTTTAACGCTGTGAAACGGTTTAGGCAGCAAAACGACTTGGTTAAGATTAGAAGAAAGTTTTTGGTTATGAATGAATGAAGTTGCTCTTTCCGGGACATGAAAGTCTTGTGGCTGAGATCCACATCTCCTACTCTTTCTCTATGCTTTCAGTCCGTACTGCAGCTGTCTTTACAAAGTGCATACTATTGCATGCAGTATGCATACAGTTGGGACATACTACTTCTTTATAACGTTGTGCCTTGAACTTTGACCATCCTGCTCATATATGCTGCGCAAGGGATTGTGGATCAGAATATCCTGAAAAGCATGCTGGATACTGCAAAATCCGACCGGAGGAAGTAGGACATTGTTATTTTTTGGCACGCTGCATTTGACATTCTGTACTATACTAAATCTCTTTCTGCATACTAAATAGTATAGTAGTGTGGGTATTGGATAGCAGGGAGTGTTTTGGGACCCATCCACGACCCTGACGTCCTCCCTATGCGGATTGTGGCGCTCTTAGTCTACCGCAGTAGCCTGGTTGACACCAGACCCTTCTCAGTTGTAACTGAGAGTGGGTCCGGGCAAGCTTCATTCACAGCCCATTTCCAAAGGGGCGTCACCAACGGACGCCGCTCAAATGCCTCTGGGCGCATTTGGATAGTCCTTCAACCAATCAGAGCGACGTTCCGGGTGACGTAGCAGCGACAGCGGCATCAACGGGTTGCTGCGCTTCGGTGGCCGTCATGTTGAATGTAAACAAAAATCTGCTCACCGTCGCTGCGCTGTCCTCATCGTTTAAAGCCCGCCTCAACGGTTGTGATTGGTGCCTCAAATTTGGAAAAAATGGAAATGGGCTTGAATGGGCTCTTGGCCAGACTGACCTGCAGAGCAAATCTCAAATTTGCCAGAAGTTGGTCAGGGCTTTCCCAGGCTACTACCGCAGCCGATTTCCTCTGATTTGTGAGTACCTCTGGCAAACAAGGATATCTATAAGAAGAGATCTTTTTTACGTAGTGCAATCAAACTAATGAATGAACTGCACTAATCTGCATATAAATCATTTTGTACATTGTGTGTATGTTGTGTGTATGTTTGCATTGAAGTAATAGGATATGAATCATCTTTATTCAAACTCCATGTTACAAAGTGTGTCACAAAACAAAACAGGCCAGTCATAAAAGCATCAGGTTTTTAAAAACAACAAACTATTTGGTGTATACAAACCTGTACAGTGTGGGTAAGAAAAGAAAAAAAAAACAGTTTTGAAAGAA
>CM042331.1:29076334-29116334 GCA_023566125.1 Zingel zingel | reverse complement strand
CGTCACATACTCCGTTGCTCTGATTGGTTGTAGGTCTATCTGTTGCTCTGATTGGTTGTAGGTCTATCCAATTGAGTGCAAAGGTATTTTCTATCCTGGTTCGGTTGAAACACGCCCCATAATCCCAGCCCAATGGAGCAGAATCAGACTCACATTCTGACTAGAATCTGAGTCTGACCACGTCAGGCTAACCCGATATGCCAGCTGTGTCAAACTCAATTTCACTAAGGGCCAAACTGAAAAATGAGTATGTTTGTTGACATGCTTTTATTTCATCGAGCAAGTCAAATATCTTTGACCAGAGGTCCCACGATACGATATCATCACGATTCTTGCGTCACGATACGATATTATTGCGATTTTAAACATATTGCAATATTCTGCGATATATTGCAATTTATTACCTTTTTTCCAACTTCTAAATTTTTCCCAATTTCAAATGATGTCCCCAAAAGGAAACTTTGTCAACATCTGTTTTATCTAAAAATATACATTTCTCTGTTTGTTCATCTCACTTCAATTTTATTGCTGCAAAATGGGATTGTCAAGCAGACAGAATGACCAACACATATAATAATGGATCAATACTTGGCATCTGTGTATCGATACAGTATTGCCACGGAAAATATCGCGATACTGTGCTGTATCGATTCCCCCACCCCACCCCTAGTATTATTGCATGTTGCTTTTTTTTCCGACTTTTGCCGCATTTTTGTTGACTTAAAGCTCAACAAAAGTCAGCCAAAAAGTTCCTTAGCCATGATAGAATTTAGCAAATAAAAAAAAACTAAGATATTTTTAAAAGCAGGCTACCACAGCCGGATCACAACAACCTGTTTCACATCCTGAATATGAAAACTATGCTTCTGTGGGAATTCTGTGAGTCTCAAAGTTGGCAAATCTGTCACATAAGGACACAATAAAAAACAGTTTTCCATCTTTTTGGTTTGGTGCACAACTAGGCGGGCTAAAATGTATTGTCAACCTAAATTAATATGCGGGCCGGATCAAAATCTGCGAGGGTCTGGATTTGGCCAGCGGGCCTTGATTTTGACACGTGCAATAGGCTGTCAGCATTTTTATTAAAAGGGCAGCAGAGACTCAAGAACACATTTGGACATTTTTACGTTTGGATGAGTTTGTTTTGAATTGGAACATTTTTGAGAATGCCTCGACCCTGACCCATGAAAAACTTTATAAACAGCTCTTGAACCAGAAATAGCTTTGATTTATGGGGTCCTTTACTGTTGCTCTGTTATATTAGCTAAATGCACGTATTAAGTGTGAATATCTAACATTCTGCTTTCTTCATCTCTTCCTTGTCTCGCAGGCTGCCTATGTAGCATCACCAGGGGAAGTTTTGGCTCAGAATATGACCCAATCAGGCGAGCATGGACCAGTTTCAGCCTCGGACAAGGTGCTGTTTGTCGTCTTCACTTCTGATGAAGACCCATCTACTTCAGCCTTGTGTAAGTGTAGTCTGCTGGCACATGATGTTTTATGTTGGCTGATAGTTAGTTAGTTGGCAGACCCTCCAAAACGTGTCAAAACAGTTCAGTGGAATTTAGCAGAAAGTTTGGCCTTGGGACAAGGAGAAAGTGATACGTTTTTGGTGGAGATTTAGACCTACTAGCACCGCTATACGGCCATTTTTAAAACACTCAAACACGTGGCTCTTAAACGAATATTTTTTTAGAAAAATCAATCTTGAGTTTGAGTTTAGTTTAGTTATGGAAGGGGACAGCGCAAATGAATAAAACGCATGATTTCCCATGGGTTAAAAAAGCCAGAATTAGCCAAAAGGCTATTTTTCATCTGTAGTCCCCTGCCTTCGATGTTAAAAAAGGCTTTTTAAAATTCAAAGAAACAAAAAGACAACACAAGCAAAACAAAACTTAGCATAAAGCGTCACAGAGACAGAAAACAACAAAAGTCCAACACACAACTTAGCAAGAACAAGACCCAACACAAAGGCAGAAAGATATACAACAAGGCTCTAATAATCCTACGTTTCAGGTGGTCGCCACCTTTTATCAAAATAAAACTGTAAGTGAGGATTGTGCAGAACTAGTGCTTTGATTTTGGTTTGTGATTTTTGACTTTTTATTGTTTGCTTTGCCAGAAAACATGGACTCAGATGTGTGATTTATTAACAGAGGAAACTACAGGAAGCAGGTACAAACAGTGTTTCTGCTCCTGTTTGTAGGCATGTACCCTCTTCACTCCATTAATAAGAGGCTGGTGGAAATAATAGGAGCCTGTTACAGCAACTACGGCATCATTAACGGGAAGGCCGCCGTCTACTCTCCTTACTCCTCCAAGTCTGAAGAGCTGTGCAGCAGCAACAATCAGGTAAGAAAAGCCGTCTGTGTGTCGGAGATAAAGAGAGACTCCAACAATTCACCATGAGCAAAAAAAGTCTGTATTAATATGGATGCTTTACTAATGATTTCTGTTCTGCACCGTCAGAAGGACATGGCCCTCAGATACAAGTGTGGAGCCGAGTTCCTGCCCTCCCCATTGGCCAGCAAGGCCGAGTTGTCCTTGACGTCTAGAACCTTATTCCATCGTAAGTGTCACATAACGGCTGTGGCTGTGGCTGTGGAAATGGAGCACGCTGTGGCGTTCCTGGGCACCGTCACCGGAGAGGTAAAGCCGGCCTTTTCTGTCAACATTCAGTCAGCTTTTGATTTTTTTTTTTCTTTCTTTGCTTTTGTTTATTAGCAAGCCAATGCAAAAACATAAACTTTTGCATATCTCGGCCAAATGAAATGCTATCGACACAAATGTTGTTTGGCATGATCTTCTGAGGCTCTGTTCCAAATTTGGTGAAGATCGGCCCTTAGGGGGCGCAGTAATCGAGGTTTTTCAACGTTTTTTTTTTGTTTTGTTTTTTTCACTTTCATCCAAGTTTTTTTTTTTTTTTCACTTTTTCCGATGTTTCAAATTTTTTTCAACGTTATTTTTTCATTTTTTTTTTAAATGCCATAAAATTGAATACAACACCCAAATTCAATGAAAGCAGTGAACTGATAATTTACCTTACTAGTTGTATGGAACCATCCACGTTGTTTTTTAAAAAACAAAACAATTTGGTTGAAATAAACCCACATTTTTTAAAATGGGTCAAATTTGACCCGAGGACAACAGGAGGGTTAACTCAATGAATGTAAATAGGAAATATGCAATTGCAATTTACTACAGACCTTGCAGCTCACACCTCGTGATGTTTCCTGTTGTTTGCCTCGCCGTTGTCGCGCTGTGGGCTCCGCTTTCACGTGATCCGCTTTCGCGTGATCCGCTGGTCGTCCGGGACGACTCGCACCGGCGAGGCTTGGACCCCTTCATAACTACTTGCAGTTCTAGTTTTCTTTTGTGTTTCACATCTTTTTTCCATCCATGAGGCGTGTACAGGGATTCACCTTTGCAATTATTATTATTAGTCAGTTAAAAACATATTTACGGTTACGATATATACATTTCCTGCACCCAGATGTTGTGTTTTTTAGGAGAACTAGAAGACATCATCTGACATGTTGGAGAAGATAATCTAAAATCATCTAAATGTTAAAGACATTCATGTTTTCTGATGCTGTAAATGTTTGCATTTCCTGTGAAGTATACATTCACTTATATGGTACACGTCCAATCAGTTAATCAGTTCCCAATAATTGCACATTATTATAATAATTCAGCACAAAAATGTAATTTGTCTAGTGGCAGGCATACAGTTAGAAAAGCACAAACGTGTCCAATAATAAATGTGTCAATATTTACTTTTGTTCATATTTTAGTAGTGCAACTAAACTAATTAATATAAATCTATCAAAACCTTTCTTTTCAACGTCCTTTTAAATGAATACCAAATTACATAATAAAATAAAGCTTTAATAAACACTTACATTTGAAAGATTTAGTTTAAAGCTGCATTATTGAATATTTGCATTTAAAAATACTAAAAAGTACGCATACGTACATTTAAGCATTAAAAGAGATACATGTAAATAAAACTGAAATCGAATGTGAATGAGCCCGGATGTCTTTCGTGTCATATTCTTTGTCCTTTGGTGTGGCAGGTCCTATTTCATACAGAAAGCGCAGCATTTATTGAGCACAGAGGAAACACAGGATGCATGATTTGAAAAAGTGCGTGAATGCAGTTTTTGTGTTTCCTGCAGGTGCTGAAGGTGCATCTGTCGGCCCATCCGGATGTGTACGGGCGGGAGCCGGCCGAAGTCACGGGAGACAAGGTCAACAAGAACCTGCTGTTCGATCCCAAGCTCGAACACCTGTACATCACCACCGAGAAAAAGGTCTAGCTCACACAACGTACAACATACAAAACATCCAACTTGCAACATGAACACATTCTCCCCCAAAACCAAATAAACATTTGTAGAAATGACAACACCATAAGCCCATCATACACATCTCTCCCCAGCACAAAGCTTCTTAGGAGGCCTCCAGAAAGTGCAGGTACTTTCCCCATAGTACACTGTAGACAACCAATCGGGCAATGCGTTTATATGACGTTTTTTTTCAAGCCCCGCCACCCTGGCCGTTAGGGGTGTGAATCGCCACTGGTGTCACGATTGAATTCGATAACGATTTTCCTGTCAACGATTCAAATCGAGTGGATATCACGATGCATCATGATGAGCCACATCCTCAATATTATTGTATATTGCTACACATGGTTTTCCATCGACAAATTCAAGCAGTCAGATACAGTGGGGCAAAAAAGTATTTAGTCAGCCACCAATTGTGCAAATTCTCCCACTTAAAAAGATGAGAGAGGCCTGTAATTTTCATCATAGGTACACTTCAACTATGAGAGACAAAATGAGAAAAAAAAATCTAGAAAATCACATTGTAGGATTTTTTATGAATTTATTGGTAAATTATGGTGGAAAATAAGTATTTGGTCAATAACAAAAGTTCATCTCAGTACTTTGTTATATACCCTTTGTTGGCAATGACAGAGGTCAAACGTTTTCTGTAAGTCTTCACAAGGTTTTCACACACTCTTGCTGGTATTTTGGCCCATTCCTCCATGCAGATCTCCTCTAGAGCAGTGATGTTTTGGGGCTGTCGCTGGGCAACACGGACTTTCAACCCCCTCCAAAGATTTTCTATGGGGTTGAGATCTGGAGACTGGCTAGACCACTCCAGGACCTTGAAATGCTTCTTACGAAGCCACTCCTTCGTTGCCCGGGCGGTGTGTTTGGGATCATTGTCATGCTGAAAGACCCAGCCACATTTCATCTTCAATGCCCTTGCTGATGGAAGGAGGTTTTCACTCAAAATCTCACGATACATGGCCCCATTCATTCTTTCCTTTACACGGATCAGTCGTCCTGGTCCCTTTGCAGAAAAACAGCCCCAAAGCATGATGTTTCCACCCCCATGGTTCACAGTAGGTATGGTGTTATTTGGATGCAACTCAGCATTCTTTCTCCTCCAAACACGACAAGTTGAGTTTTTACCAAAAAGTTCTATTTTTGTTTCATCTGTCCATATGACATTCTCCCAGTCCTCTTCTGGATCATCCAAATGCTCTCTAGCAAACCTCAGACGGGCCTGGACATGTACTGGCTTAAGCAGGGGGACACGTCTGGCACTGCAGGATTTGAGTCCCTGACGGCGTAGTGTGTTACTTATGGTAGCTTTTGTGTTGCCGTTCTAACCTCCGGTGGATTTGTGAGGACTATGGTTAACTGCTCCTCAGATCTCTGCAGGGTAAATCCAGACAACTAGCTAGACTATCTGTCAGTGTGAATAGTAAGTAGCAGCAGTGGAAAAAGAGCTGCAGCTACTCCTTAATAAATGTGTGTTCATAATCAGCAGATCATTTTGTAAACTAAATTAAGATGATGATGAATCAAACGGGTGGGAAAAGTACACAAATGTTTGAGACATCCGTTAAAATGACTGTAAACAACGGTGGAGGAGGGTCTGGCAAAGCGAGACTATATATATATATATATATATATATATATATATATATACAGTGAGGAAAATAAGTATTTGAACACCCTGCTAATTTGCAAGTTCTCCCATTTGGAAATCATGGAGGGGTCTGAAATTGTCATCATAGGTGCATGTCCACTGTGAGAGACATAATCTAAAAACAAAAATCCAGAAATCACAATGTATGATTTTTTTAACTATTTATTTGTGGCACGGAAGGTTCCCCTGCTTAAACCAGCACATGTCAAGGCCCGTCTTAAGTTTGCCAATGACCATTTGGATGATCCAGAGGAGTCATGGGAGAAAGTCATGTGGTCAGATGAGACCAAAATAGAACTTTTTGGTCATAATTCCACTAACCGTGTTTGGAGGAAGAAGAATGATGAGTACCATCCCAAGAACACCATCCCTACTGTGAAGCATGGGGGTGGTAGCATCATGCTTTGGGGGTGTTTTTCTGCACATGGGACAGGGCGACTGCACTGTATTAAGGAGAGGATGACCGGGGCCATGTATTGCGAGATTTTGGGGAACAACCTCCTTCCCTCAGTTAGAGCATTGAAGATGGGTCGAGGCTGGGTCTTCCAACATGACAATGACCCGAAGCACACAGCCAGGATAACCAAGGAGTGGCTCTGTAAGAAGCATATCAAGGTTCTGGCGTGGCCTAGCCAGTCTCCAGACCTAAACCCAATAGAGAATCTTTGGAGGGAGCTCAAACTCCGTGTTTCTCAGCGACAGCCCAGAAACCTGACTGATCTAGAGAAGATCTGTGTGGAGGAGTGGGCCAAACTCCCTCCTGCAGTGTGTGCAAACCTGGTGAAAAACTACAGGAAACGTTTGACCTCTGTAATTGCAAACAAAGGCTACTGTACCAAATATTAACATTGATTTTCTCAGGTGTTGAAATACTTATTTGCAGCTGTATCATACAAATAAATAGTTAAAAAATCATACATTGTGATTTCTGGATTTTTGTTTTTAGATTATGTCTCTCACAGTGGACATGCACCTACGATGACAATTTCAGACCCCTCCATGATTTCCAAGTGGGAGAACCTGCAAAATAGCAGGGTGTTCAAATACTTATTTTCCTCACTGTATATATGAACTCCCCTTTTTGTTGTATCTGCTATTATCAACTGGTATTGCTAACAAATCTTGAGCTAAAACCCACAATGAAAAAATCCGACATTGAAATAGAAGGCATGCAGCTCGGGTGTGACGTCATTCCCAGCTCCGGCTCCCGAGTTCCGAGGTGAATGGAACGCGCTATTCCTGCTGATTCCTTACGTCCGTAACTGCACTTTTGTCTTCATAAAAGCTCTGTTTTTCCATTGTTAGTAGTGCATCCAACCACACAGCAGCTTTGAGGCATTTTTCTGTTTGCTAGCAGACGGAACTGACGAGGAGGAACCTTCACACAATACATGTCGCTGGAGGGCGGAGGGGTGTTTTCCCCTCCGGCGCGAGTGCGACTTAAATGCTCTCTGTCTCTAGAACACATAACGAAGGTCAGGGATACGTGCTTACTTCCGCTTTTCCATTTCATCTATCAGGTCGGCTACTTAATGAGCCTTTCATTTATTCTCTCCGTCTTATTTGATCATTTATTCATTCGTTCGACGAACACCGATACATCCGTCTACATTACCACACAGAAGTCAGCCATTGATTTATTCTCTCTGTTTCCCCGCTGCGTTTCCTCTTCATCCGTCTTCTCCCCGCTCTGTCCTTTCATCTTTCGGTCGACATCATTCACTGGCACCGCCACCGAAAGTGAAATTGATGTTATTGATTCAGAAATGAATTAATTAGAATGCACTTCAAGAGGGCAATTCACTTTCATCCAGTCAAGTGACGATCCTCGAGCTTGTTCCATCTGCTCATTTAAATGTATTAGAGCGGCCTCTTCGTGTTGTCAGGGAGGTGAATTATTTCCACAGCTGGATCACTGGAAGAAAGTTCTCCACTAAAACAAGATCCTTTTCGAGACCTTCCCCCTCACAAGAACATAATAAGGAACATATGTTATATGTTATGTTTCATCTCACAGGATCAATTTTGAAATAATACCCTCTAGAGCCGTATACACAACCATTAAAATGTATCACATAGCTCTCACATACACACACACACACACACACACACACACACACACACACACACACACACACACACACACACACGTCCAAGATGTGTCCCCTATTTTTTTTCCTCCAGGCATTGTTCTTACAAAGAAAACAGAAAACAGGAATAATCCCATTTAAAAATCCCAAGTCTCCTCTCTACTGGTGTTCATTTGAGACCTCAGCTCTGTTCTGCCACACTTTGAGTAAATTGAGTCAAAAATCGCACTCCTTCCCTGAGTCATAACTCTGTCAAATCTTAACACACAGACATGAAACATATTGATATAGTCCGGTATGACTTACACTTCCCGGGGATATCATTATCTCTGATGTGCATCGGGAATAAACGCCCATAAATCTGCTTAGAAATCATAGGGAAAAAGGCGCTTCAGAACTTGCCTGAGAATCATCACATTGTTGAGGTTTCCTCAGTATCAAAGTAAACCAGTGATAGTTGTCAGTACGTCCATGTACGTTGCTAATAGCTAATTCGGCATACTTTTAATGCAGCTGATGTAAAAATGTAAATAAATACAGGCTAAAAACGGGGATCAAATGAAAACACCAGTTTTAAATCGATGGCTTTTTAGTTTGGTTTTTGTTTTATCCTTATCTAAGGGTTACTTTTTGCCCCTTATGCTCCTGCATGTTGTGCAAATCAGCCGCTCCTTCACAATAAAAGCCTGTCCTATGTATGCAGATCACCAAGGTTCCAGTCCAGGCCTGCCACCTAAAGACAGACTGCCACTCCTGCGTCTCCATGAAGGATCCGTACTGTGGCTGGTGTGTCCTAGAGGGAAAGTGAGTCACTCTGTGTTTCAACAAACTTTCCTTTCACTTGTTGGGATGCGCATTTTCAATTTTGCGCATCAATAAACTGCAGTGGAATGTTTTTACCCTTCAAAAAGGGTGGAAGAGTCGGTGTACCCATAAGAACAAAATGGGAAAATTGCAGAAATGGAAACCGACTGGGTGTATATAAATTAGGGCTGCATGTTATGATGAAAATATGCGAGCGAGAACGTTGAAAATCCTGATTACGATAGAACTTGCGATAAATAAATAGATATTACATTTTATAACATTTTTGCTGCTTTAAAGGTGCAGTAGGTAAGACCTATAAAACTAACTTTCTGTCATATTTGCTGAAACTGACCCTATGTTCCAGTAGAACTACATGAAGCAGGTCATTTGAAAAATAATCCAGCTCCTCTGGTACCACCTACAGCCTGTAGTGCGATTTGCAAAAATCCACTGCTCCCTGTTCAGATACACCAATCAGGGCCGGGGGGTCTAACTGCGTGTCAATCACTGCTCAGGCACATGCATGCATTCTCCCTTGTGGGGGGTGGGGCTTAAGAGACGTTGTTACGATGTTCAAAGTCCTGGATCTTCACAATCCTACCTACAGCACCTTTACGTATTCTGCTTAAATACAAAAACAAAAATTTGTAGTTGAAATTTAAAACAAAGGAAATAATTTCCAACTTTTTTATTGAACAACTTGAACATTGAGTTGATTATAAAAGGCACCAGTCAAAAAAGAACGACAGTTACATTTTAAAGTGCCGTTTTCTGCTGATATTTTCTTTCAACTAACAGAAAAAATCTCAGAGTGTCTTCCGCAATACAGCATGATGCAGCCTTTCGCCATGTGTTTATAAAACCATGTTATGTGCAGCCCTTACAACCACACTTAAAACAGGCGGTAAAGTCGGTGCAGCCTTAAAGCGTAACACTCGCCAAAATGCTTTTAAACAAAAAGTTTGACTCGGGTACATTCACAAAAAGACCCTTGGTTGCATTTTGGCGAGAGTTACGCTTTAAGAACAAAATGCAGAAAAAGTGCAATGGAAACCAACTAAGTGTATATAAATGACGTACATGAAGAGTGAACGTCCACTGAAGAACTGAAGACGTCAGATCTGTGTGGAGCGATGAGGAGACTGTAACCTTCCTCACATTAATACACAAAACAAACAATGTGAAAAATGAAAAAAAATGTTTTCACTTGTACAATATGTAATCCAAATGTTAAGATGGAAAAAGGTTGGTTAACTATCAAAAAATTGAAACACAGGATTAAATCCTGCTCTGAGTCTTAAACTAACCGTACCACTAAATCTAAGTCATTCATATTTTCTGATGCTGTCAAGGTTTGTTCACATCTCTTCGTTTTAATATTTATATATGATGATTTGGTTTATAGTTTGTCTATTTTGTTATTTTGTTGTATGTAGGGCTGGGAAATATATCAACATCGATATGAGGCTACATGTCGTCTGAAATTTTGCATATCGTGATATGACACAAGTGTTTTTTTCTGGTTTTAAAGGCTGTCAGATTTCCATCATGTTTTCCATTATCCTTTTGTGTGTGTTTGAGCTTTTTGACTCTTTTTTTTAAAAAATATGTCATGTTGTTGCCCGTTGTCGGCTCTACTCCCAGGTGCACCAGGAAGAAGGAGTGCAGCAGGTGGACGGAGGAGAACGCCTGGCTGTGGTCGCCCGGTCAGAAGTGTGTTCAGATCGAGGCCTTCGACCCCCCGAACATCAGCTGCAAGAAGACCCAGCAGGTGCGAGAGAGAGGGTGTGAATGAACAGTAGGGCTGCACGATGTGAGGAGAATGATGCCATATGCGACGACGTTGTTGAATATCGTGATAACGATATAACCGGTGATAAGCAGATATTAAAGTGTACTCCGTTCTGATGCTTTTTAGTATTCTGCTAACATACAAGAAATTGCTTGTCAAATTTGAAACAAACAAAATGAAATCATTTCCAACATTCTTTTATTGAACCAATTGAACATTGAGTTGAATATAAAAAGGCAGCACTAAAACAAGAATGACAGTTACATTTTAAAGTGCAGTTTTCTACTGGTAATTTAGTTTATTTTATTTGCACAAATAGGTTAAATACATATCATAGAATTTAAAAAAAACTACATTTCAGGAGAGGAGAGAAGCCTGACAGGCTTATTCAACGTCCTCCCCTTTTCCAAAAGAGAGAAAAAAAAATACAACTGAAAACATGATAATTTCTCTAATAAACAAACAAACAGGTAAACATACACACACTATAAAGATACATCAGGTAATTATACACAGATAAAGCAACAAAAACAAGGCAAGAAAAAATACAAGGCAAACATCCTTTGAGACAGACATACAATCAACAGAATTATCCCAACATAAGATTTAAAGCTGTAGTGCGTAGTTTCTGTCGCCACCATGAGGAATTCTAAGTAATGACAACAACACTGTTGGCGCATCCACATGATTCAAGCCTTCCGTGATCGCCTTTAAGATGAAATTAAAAACTTTTTTAGTGACCTGAAGGCTGGCAGGGAAGGTAATGTTTCATGACATATTCAATAAATTCCACAGTAATCAACCTCTATATCTGATAACAAATTTATGTGTTGATGTACACCTACTTGGCAAATGGAAATAATTTTTTTGCCTAGTTGACTGCGAGTGAATATCTGAAGAAAGAATTTGGCAATGGCTTGAATGTAACAGACGTTCATTAATATCAAAAAGTTATGCACTAAAGCTTTAAGATGAAATTAAGACTTTTAACTGTGACCTGAAGGCTGGCAGGGAAGGTAATGTTTCATGACATAGTCAATGAATTCCACAGTAATCGACCTCTATATCTGATTAAAAAAATGTCTTGATGTACGACTAATCGGCAAATGGAAATCATTTTTTTGCCTAGTTGAGTGCGAGTGAATATCTGAAAAGAATTAGAAAAAATGTTTTCTTTCAACTAACACAGAACAATCTCTGAGTGTCTTTCTGGATATGTCGCAGCCTTTCGCCATGTGTTTATTGCACCAGTTGATATCGCGATGATGATAAAAAAACGATATATTGTGCAGTCCTAATGAACATGTACAATTTGTTTGTTTGAAATCCACCTGAGCAATGTTAACTTCCTGCTGACCTCGGCTTCATTTAAACCACTCAAAGCTCCTGAAAACGTCAGTGTTGTGAGCAGCATCTCAACAGGTTCTTAACCGCTCGGTGGTGTTTTAAGCCCCCAACGTCGACTTCAAGGCAGCGCTTCAACCGTCGACTTCAAGGCACCTAACCCTAACCATTGCCCAATCCTAGTGCCTTCCAGGCAGCGCTGCTGACTCACGGTGACATCATGATTTACAGTTGTTGTTTTTTTGGAAATGTCACCTGCATAGAATCGTGTGTTTATTGTGCTGACAGTTCTTTTGGAAAACAACTCGGGCTGCTTCCACTGTTAAAAGTTCCAAATAATGTTCCCTGGAAATATTGTCACACCCAGAAACTGCTGAGGACTGGTTTCGGTGAATCACATACAGTATGAGCAGCAGCACCAACAGCGCTACACAACAGCGCCGGAGAAAAGCAGCTGTGCCGCTGAAAAATAGGCTCTGGAAGGAACTTGTTTTGGTGGAACATGTGTACGTTTAAAAGTAGTTTTAGTCGTGCAACAGAAAACTCAGATTGGACAGATAGTCTAGCTAGCTGTCTGGATTTACCCTGCAGAGATCTGAGGAGCAGCTAACCATAGTCCTCACAAATCCACCGGAGGTTAGAACGCCAACACAAAGGAAGTCCGAGGTAACGGACATCCGGCCTAAATGAGGGAAATCTGGCAGATTTTCCGGCAGCAATGGAGCAATCCCAGAAGTGGAATGTCGTGGATATAGACTAGGCGGCCTAAAGCCTTCACACACCTTTTTATAGTGCATACAATACTAAGCTTTTAAAAAAATGTTTTGTAATATTCTTATATTTACACATCATGTTTTAATGTTAAAATGTAGCACAGTAAATCCTTAAGCTTAACCGTGTCAGTGGAGCAAGTCAGTAAGCCTGTCATCAATGTTTTGTACATATTTTTTTAAATCTTTACTAATAATATGTTGGATTCATGTAAATGTATATTTTCATACATATTTAAAATTTTCCATCGAGCAATACTTATGCCATCCCCCCCCCCCCCCCCCCTCTGAGGACCCCCTGTCGAAGAATTCAGCTTTAAGAGAAGAATGAAACTCTTATCTTTATAAATTCTAGGAGTCACAAAAACGATCCTAGCCAACAGCACGAAAGTAATGTCGGGCCAACTGATTCTATAACTCCACAAATTGAAACCTGGAATGCTGCGGCAGCCGTTTTCTACAGAGCAGCAGCAGAGGAGCGTGAGCTGCATCGCTCGGTCTGAACCTGACGGCTGAACTCGCTGCTTTAATGAGGGATTGATCAAAGAGCTGATTTGCCAGAAAGACGCGTCGTCCTTCGAGATGTACAGCCGGCTGTCGGCTGACCTTCCCTTCCCATCATGCCTTTCTGCTCCTAGAATAACTTTACAGCCCTTAGGACTTCACATCCATTCAGATGTGCACAAAATAAGATCCATGTTGCTTATTCAGGATAAGGTTTAGCTAGAAGTTGTGCAAGGGCGTAACTTTGGGTTCAACATGGGGGGGGGGGGGGGGGTTGAAATTTTGAACATATGAAACACTTCATTTCCTGCATTGTGGTAACATTTTGTGCAACAATTTGATACATATCGTCATCAAGATGTGCCTTTATTTCGATTTTCCCACTTTATATGTATTCTTTTTATTTTAAATATTAGTTTTTTTTTTTTATTTAAATGTCTGGAAGAGCTCAGTAAAGAAATCAAATCATGTTTAAGTTGCTTTATGTATCGTCTGGTATCGGTCGCAGGGCCCTGAATTGAATCTAATCCAAATTGTATCGTGCAAGACTTTGTGAAGTCAGTAAATATTGTGTCGTTGTCCAAAGAATTGATATATATATCGTATTGTGATCGCATGTGTGATTAACACCACTAATGTAAATGCCACAGAGTTTCAAACATCGGGAGTAAAAATCTCCTGAAATTGCTCTGTGAAAAATGCTAATCTGTCATGCTAAAAGACCGCAAACTAACTCAATAATATCAGTTACACACAACAACTGGTTACACATCTATCTGACATTTGCTAACCTTAGCAGTCAGGTCTTGAAAAATAGTATTAAATTCAGTTTGCGGGCCCCTGAATCGGAATCACATCGAAATCGTATCAAAATCGTATCGTGGCAGACTTTGTGATATCAGTAAATATTGTTTCGTTGTCCAAAGAATCAATATATCGTATCGTGATAACACATGTGAATTACACCCCTAATATGTTGTTTTCAGTTCTTCGGGATAAATTAAAGTCCATGCTAAGTTTCATGTCCTCTTAAAGTATAAAGTCAAACATCGTCAAGTCACGAGTCTTTATGAGCACATTTAAAGTCAAACATCTACTGACTGCTGAGCATTTAAATGGCAGAGCTAATTATGCTAACTGTGTTTTCTAACATAGCTGAGCATTGCCTTTCATTGATAATTAAAGCTTTAGTGCATAACTTTTTTATATTAATAAATGTTTGTTACATTCAAGCCGTTGCCAAATGAGTTGCTACAAAGCTAATTAAGACTCTCAACTCCACACAACTCTCTCTGGATTTCTCAGTATGACTATGTTCAGAAGATTGTGGCGTCCGAGACTCGATAATGACCTCTTCTGAAGAGTCCATCATGTTTTTTTAATCCTCCGTGTCCTCCTTGGCTACTAGCAACTGTGTGGAGGAGGGGTGGGGGGAGTGCGGGATCACAGAAGGCTTGTATCATGTGGACGTGCCGACAGTGTTGTTGTCATTACTTAGAATTCCTCATGGGGGCGACAGAAACTACGCACTATAGCTTTAAATATTACATCATGACTCTTCGAAATAATAGTTTGACAAAACATTCTTGCTACACTTACTAAGAATTTTCTGAAACTTACACCAAGGGATTTTGGCAGGTTAAAACTTAAAGAAACACTTCAAAGCTACACTTAAAATGTAACATTAACAATGGAAAGTGACTAATGTGTGTAATGTAAAACATATCCCTTGTCGCTGTTAAAATTCCTGTGAGAATTATCACCAACTCTGCAAAATAATTGCTGCCTTGATTAACAGTATGTTCTTTGGTAACTTTTGTTCCAATCAAGGAAGTGTGACATCTTTATAAGGTATAATGCACAGGCGGGAGGACAAAGAGCTGTGTGTACAAAGCACATGTTTTAAAGGTAATGTTGAAAAGCTCAAGTCTTCAGGGAGTCGTCAGTTTGTGACTTGAGTCTGACTCCCATCAAGTCCCAACTCTGCAGCTCTGCTCATTTCAGATGCAAAGTGTCATGCATCACGGTGTGCTTCAGATAGCGCTGCTGTGATCTTGTAAACTCACAAATACAAAAACTGTATACACTCTGTACCTTGGCAGTCCTAAGTCTTTTAATTCGGACTTCATTACGTGTTAATCCTTTGAGAGTGGAATTAGTTTGTGGTGGGAAGGAGTCCAGCAAGAGACGACTCTTTAAGGTTATCTTTAAGAGAATCTCTTCTGGGCCCAGATCGACCGATCTGCAGCATCTTAATCAGGGAGTGTGGGTCTATTGTGTGTGTGTGTGTGTGTGTGTGTGTGTGTGCGTGTGCGCGTGTGCGTGTGCGCGCGTGTCAGCACGTAGTTTGTGATTTGAATCTGCTAAAACAGTTGGATTTGGGCTTTAAAGAGAAAATCTTTGCTTTACATTCTTAAAAAGAGGAGAAAGTCTCCAGTGAATTCATTGAGGAGCTTCTCTCCATTACTCCGAGATCAAAAAGTTTGAAATTAAAACTTTAGCGGCAAAATTAAAAACTGTTGAGGTCAACGAGGACCATATTTCGCCAAACGCAAAGGTTGCGTGATAATATTAGTCGTGTTTGAATCGGTGATTCGGGGGCGTATTGACAGAGCCTTGACATTCTATCTGTGGGATAATATCCAAGTAAAACACAGACTTTATTTATCTTGTGTGAATGTGCCTGCACGAATCACAGACGTGAGGTCCTCTGGTGATACTAGTCCTGTGGGAATATGGGGGAGACAGAAACACTATAGCTTTAAATACACATCTGAATCTGAGCATGTGTAAAGGGACACAATAGAAGTTAGTTCATCCTTTAAGATGTTTTAACATGGGCGCTTATCGTTGACCTTTGGAAACAGTATATGTATAAGGAAGTTTAATAAGTAATCAAAGTCCTATTGTGTCGCTCACACACAGAAAACACGTCTCTGTCTTCCAGTAACTCACACACATCTTCTTTATCTGACTGCAGCCAGCAGAGGTGAAGAATAATGACACTCTCTATGACATGTTCCTCCACCTTTAATCCCACTCCCTCCCTTCTCCAGGTTGACATAAAGATCCCCTCCCTGCCCATCCTGAGGAGTTCTGATCGGCTGAAGTGTATATTCGGCATTGTCTCAAGCAACGCCGTGGCGATCGTTGTCGACGGCCAGATGCAGGTCACCTGTTCGCTGCCCGAGCCCATGGGAATCCCACCCACTCCCCAGCAGCAGGGTAGGTGGACAACAGAGAATTTACAGGAAGTCTTTCTGAATAATAATAATAATAATAATAATAATAATCAGTATTTATAGCACTTTACAAGGAAGCAAAATGAAACAGACAAGTCATAAAATCATTAGGGTTTAACCCTTTTAGACCCGCGGGACTGCCGGCAATCTTGGCAGACATTACTGTCTTTAAGAGGCTCTAGCGGGCTCCGTTTTAAAGGGGTGATTATATAGGGTATTTTACACTGTTCCTTAAGGTCTCCTAATAGGGTGTGTAACATTGGTTGGGCTGAAAATTGCCCGAATGCCATTTTATTAGGCCCTTAACTACCCTGTGAATATGGCTCTATTTGGAACAAGAGCTTTTCTTCCAAATATGGCATGCTCATGAATATTTAGATGAGCTGCGCGCTGATTGGTTTGAGCGAACCCCATAGAAACACATTGGAGACGAGACAGCAGGTCTCATATTTCAGACACTGCAAAGTTAAACATTGTTTGTCGGGCTATTTCGTTATTAAATTCACTTCTGAGACTTTTTTAAGCAAGAAATCAACTATATAAAGCTGAAATATGGCTAATTGCAAATTTGGTAAGACGTGTCGGACTTTAGGAGCTCCACACAGTCTGACGAGAAAGCGGCAACCTCCATACCCAGTGAAAGTCACCGTTTCTCGGTTAATGGACGAGCAGGGCTCGGGGCTCCGCGGAGCTCCGGAGCTGCAAGCTAGCCTATGTGTCCCATTTAATCCTATGGGAAAAGATCGTTGCTACACTTTCGGCATAACTTTCATATATTTACAGTTTGAATTTCGTCACGCCACTTACATAACATGTACCCCAAGGTCGTGTCCGATTTGAATTTAATGCATTTTTGTGAACATTAGGGGTTTCGTTAGCTGCGACTGTCCCTCCAATCCTATGGGTAAAGATCGCGGCTAGCTGCAGGCCCTGGAGCTCCATCGGGGCCTCTGCATTTTGTAGTCCAGTAACCCAGAAACAGTGTTTTTGCGCGGGTATGGAGGGCCGCAGGCTTCCCTTCGTGACGGAGATCCAGCTAGCTCACAGCGAGCCGGAGTCTATGAAGTAGGACAAGCCGGGCGGCGAGGCGGCACCGGCCGCTGTCACCTAGCCTGCTGAGCTCCTGCTGAACTGCGACACACTGTCGGACAAAATTTGCATGGGCCGTCAATTTTCGTAAAATGGTCCATATTTGACCTCTACATAGTTGATTTCTCGCATAAAAAAATCTCAGAAGTGAATTTAGTAATGAGGTCCCTTGACCTCTCACCTTAAGATATGAGTGGAAATGTGTTCTTAGGATACCCATGAGTCTCTATTTCTGCATACTGGAGTCCCTAAACAGTCTCAGTGTTGCATAAATTGGTTCTGACTGGAAAGCTAGGAATCTTGTGGATTCAGTGAGCCTAATTGTATTAATGTGTGACGATGTAAGCTCCCATGGTAGCCATTTTATCAGCCTCTCGAAACTTTACAACCACAAACTAGAGACCTAGGGCATTCACAGGATGCGTGGCTTTCATAGGTATGTTGACAATAACCTAACCGGCTGTAGATTGATATTGAACTGAAAATACACAATCTTATCAATCTTGTTATCTAACTCTTTGCAAGAAAGCGAAATGTCAAACTTTCCCTTTAAATATCTGTAATTTAAAGCATTAGGTTGATGTCTTTTATTGTATTTTTTTGTTGTGTGTGTGTGTGTGTGTGTGTGTGTGTGTGTGTGTGTGTGTGTGTGTGTGTGTGTGTGTGTGTGTGTTTTCTCAGACTACGTGTCGGTCCCAGTCAAAGTCATTCTGATTCTGGCGGACGATGTCATCGAGGTGACGTCTGGAGAGTATGACTTCTACGACTGTGCTGCCACAGTCAGGAAGAACCCAAACACACCGTAAGATGGACCACACACACACACACACACACACACACACACACACACACACACACACACAGACGGTGTGAATCGCACACATGTATGTAAGTATGTGGGGTTTGTGTGTTTTCAGGTGTATAGCGTGTGTGAACAGTACATGGGGCTGTCAGTGGAACGCTGAGGATCACATCTGCAGTGACAACGATGATGCTGTAGCTGGGGAACGCATCGTTAAACCAAAACAGGTAGGTGTGTGTGGGTGGGTGTCTTTTGTGTTTCCTGTGAATCAAAGTCAAACCCATTAACAGAAAAAGTAGGTTTAATAATTGAATAACCATTTCAGTCTAATGTTTATTGGCTTCTTTTCTCTGTTTTGTTTATCGTTGTAAATTAAATGTCTTTGGGTTTTGGACAAGGCAAAGCTTTTGTAAGACGGCACTTTGTGCTTTAGGAAACTGTGACTAAAAAAACTGATTGTTTCAAATGACTTCCAATAGAGGGAGTACAAATGTGGAATATAATTATAATATATATATATATATATATATATATATATATATATATATATATATATATATATATATAATATAAAAAAAAGAATATAAATCAAACAGATTAATTTTCTATTTGGGCTTTTATGCGGCTCACAAAACACTTCATAGATACACTTCTTAGGTTTAGATTTTAAATTAGGAATGTGTGGTGTTTAGGTTTGAATTTAATGTTGGAAATATTTGAATTTGTGATGATTTTTTTATTACAGGATTGCACATTTTCTGACCACATATTTTTTTTATTCTCCACGATATTTGTGTTCCCTATCGATCATTAGAAGATTATTTGAACGGCTGGACGATGATGTGTTGATGTGATTGTTGAACTCCTAATATTTCTGCTTCCGGTGATGAAGAGTGACAGCTGTCCTCAGTTTGAGTCTCCGGAGCCGCAGTTGATCCCCGTGGGCTTTCAGATCCCCATCAGCTTCCAGGGGAGGAACCTGGGCCACATGGTGAGAGCGCTCGCACCTGCACATTAAATGCTTCATTAGAAGAGAAGAGAATGGAATAGAGGTTTAGTGCTTGGTACAGGGTCCTACGAGCACGTTGGAATTTGTGTGCATTGCTCGTTCACACTTCCTGCGTCAGCCCTCCGACAGTCCGTTAAAAACGCCGGTCTTTCCATTCATTTTGAATGGGGGTAGTGCGTTTAGGTTGCTGCGGGGCGTAACTTTGGGTTCAACATTGGGGGGGGGGGGGGGGTTGGTTGTGATCTCCAACTATCTAGGGAGGTCTGTCTGTATGTATTTTTTTTTTTTTAAAAAGTGACAAAAACCTTGAAAAAATTGTTGAAAAAAAAAAAGAAGAAAGAGACAAAAACTTTAAAAAGGCGTAAAAAAATTCGGAGAACGCGCCAAAAAACCTTGACATTGAACTTGAAAACATTGAAAAGGAACAAAAACTTCTGAAAGAGCGTAGTTTTCATTATTGGGGGGGGGGGGGATTATAATCCCACTCCCATAAATTATCTAATTATTAAATAATCTGTTGAGACTGACTCAAAATTTGGAGAAACACGACCCACGTTACGCTGCGGCGGCCGATCATGGAACCAGAGATCAGACTTGTTGGTGTGGTTTGAGCTGTGGTTTGAGGCGGTGTGAGAGTCCCGTACAGGAAACGGGAAACATCACTGCCTCCATCGCCGCCACAAGAACGTTTAAAAACACTTTGAGGGTAAAAAACCAAACACAAGCACCGAACTGCCCGGGAGTTTGTGTAACAGCTGAATGTTTCTTGCAACGACAAAGCACTCTCTGTCTCGCTCATCTCTTTTCTTTCTCTCTTTCTCTGTGAAATAAAGCTGCCTTCAAGTGCGGTCGGAAACGTAAAAATCTAATTTGGGGGGGGGATTTCAAAGTGTGGGGTCTGGGTGTCCTCCCTCAGGGTTATTTTGAGCGTCAAAGACTAATTTCCTGCATTCTGATACACTTTTATGCACCAATTTATGGTGTGACTACCTTTATTTATCCTATGTGAGAAGGAAAACACAGATGACATTCAAAATATATCTAATATCAACAGGACGTCACACAAATGGGCAGTTTCACCTGGCGTTCCCCCTCTCATTCCCCCTGCTCTGGTGTTCCCCCCTCTCATTCCCCCTGCTCTGGTGTTCCCCCTCTCATTCCCCCTGCTCTGGAGTTTTCCCCTCTCATTCCCCCTGCCCTGGTGTTCCCCCCCTCTCATTCCCCCTGCTCTGGTGTTCCCCCCTCTCATTCCCCCTGCCCTGGTGTTCCCCCACTCTCATTCCCCCTGCTCTGGTGTTCCCCCCTCTCATTCCCCCTGCTCTGGTGTTCCCCCCTCTCATTCCCCCTGCTCTGGTGTTCCCCCCTCTCATTCCCCCTGCTCTGGCGTTTTCCCCTCTCATTCCCCCTGCTCTGGAGTTTTCCCCTCTCATTCCCCCTGCTCTGGCATTCCCCCCACTCATTCCCCCTGCTCTGGTGTTCCCCCTTCTCATTCCCCCTACTCTGGTGTTCCCCCCCTCTCATTCCTCCTGCTGTGGTGTTCCCCCCTCTCATTCCCCCTGCTCTGGCGTTTCCGAGCCCCTAAACCGGAGACATTTGGAAACTCTTCTGACCCGTTTTGGTTGGTAATCTGCGGGGTTGTGTTGCAGTCTCAACGGCGACCTTTGGTAACACCGACACTGGCGCCAACGTTTCGCCGCCTGATTGGGTCATGAGGTCTCGTTTTCTGAGACTAAGCTACTAATGTTACCATGGCAACTACCTACAGTGGGCAGAGTATACACACTGCATCCTGTTTACCCCGGGATGCACATATATCTCCTTTATTTATTCAGGGAGGGCGAATTGAGAGCAAGCTCTCATTTCCAATGACGCCCTGATTCCATGTCATATAATACATTGACCAGTGTACGAGTACGTAGATGAGATATTGGCGGTTTGGGCGTGTTAGTTTAAACGGAGATAAGTTCTTCTATTGGAGCTAAAAACACTTGCACGGAGATCGCTTTTGGCTCAAAACTCCGCTTAAAAACCAAAAGGTAGCAATGTAAATGTAGCTTTATAGAGTCAGTTCTACAAAAAAAGAAGAAATACAATAAAAAATATAAAGCTATATAAATATAAAAGTAAAATATAAAGAGAAAACAGCTGTAAGATAAATGAAATTATAATTGCAGAAGTGTACCAGAAACATACGCTGTATGAGAAACGACTTGTGAATGAATATATACACATATATACATATATTGTACCTGAGATGTGATTGTCTCTGCGCACAGAAAGACATTATGATTATCATTAATATATCATCTACTGTATTTCATGGTTGTAAAGAAGGTCCCTGTCTGTCTCCAGGGACAGAGCTTTTCCATCGGGACCGAGCTGATGAAGGACACGGAGGCGACGGTCACCAAGGAGGAGGGGTCAAAGTTCAAATTCCCCGGTTACGAGGTCAGTATGAAGGAGCGACAGCACTTTAATATGCGCAACATACGAAAAAAAGTGTTTTATTGTATTGTACAACAAAGTACTAATACTTGGTCACTGCACTTAGTAGAGTTTTAACATGTCTGTACTTTACTTTGTTATTTATATTCCTGGAAACATTCACTTCTACTCCACTACATATCCTAAAAATACATTAAATCAAATCAATAGTCATAAAAAGCACAATAAACCACAGTAAATCCTAATAAAACACTAAAGCATAAGATAAAGTGGGCTCTATCAGCACACAGCGCAGCACAAAGCCCGACGCAAGTGTCTTTGCTAGTTTAAGACCGACGCAGTTGTCAGTTTCCCGTCCAGTGCCCGCGTCGTTTAAATAGCAAATGCACCTGCGCCCATCTGTGCTGGTCTTACAGGGAGGTGTGTTCAGGTGCATTCTGGGCGTATTGCTATCTTGAGGCAGCGGGAAGTCATTGACCAACAAAAACCTGGTCTAAAGTCAATAACGCAGCATTTCATTGTTATTTTAACAGAGCATTAGTAAAATGTGCCAGGGCTCGTGCACAGCGCGCACACTATGCTTGTTACACACACAGGGACGCACAGCAGCACACACATATGCAGAAGATTACAAATACAAATATTAGGGTGCAAATCCTCCATCATAACAGCAATGCTCCAAGGTCCAAACGCGCCTGGCTTTTAAAGGGAATGGGAGATGATCTCTGATTGGTTTATTGCATGTTACGCCCAAAACACCTATGAATAATTAAAGGCACTCTAAGCGATGTCACGCGTTTTTTAGGCTACCTAGCTCGTAACATTTATTATATTGTCTCCTCTCCCTGCGTGTTGTGTTTAACGTGAGAATGAGACTAAACTAGCCTGGATAACTGCATATTGTTCCTACTTCTAGAGGGGTTTGAGCTGTGTTTAGTCTCGCATTGGAAGGAAGGTCTGGCTAGTCCACACAGCATTCCGGGATAGGAGAAAAAAACGTGCTCCACCGGAGTTTAGATCGCCAACACAAAGAAAGAGGAAGGAAATGGACATCCGGCTGAAAAGAGGGATATCCGGCGGAATTTCCGGCGGCATGGGAGCAATCCTGGAAGTAGAACGTTGTCTATACAGACTAATAGAGGTGTAACGGTAGACAAAAGTCACGGTTCTAAATGCATAAGGACCTGTATGTGTTCATTTATTTCTCACAGACAGTAGTTTTAGTGTGTAAGACGGATACAGTTTTCCTGCTGGGCATTGAGGGAACATTTTGCCCACTGGCAGCTTTGGGAAAACTATTTTAATTGTCAAAATAAGGAATCAGACACTTTTTTTATTACACTGAACAAACACTTTCCCAAAAGGCAACAGGTCACAACAGGCTGTAAAACTGAAAAGCATCTCTTCTCTGCTACGAAAACAATAAATAAATACAAAAGCAGAGCTGATAACAAAAGCCCATTAACATCGTCATCGCAGCACACAGACGTAATTAAGCAAGATATAAATAACTCTAATCTAAAATCAGGACTCACAAACAGTAAAGCATTTCAAATAAACCAATCACTCGCTGTTTGTCTGTACAGCGACATTTTAGTTGTTTTTATCCTTCTGCACCTAAATTAAACCCATTAGGTCCACTTAAAGAAACACTCTGATTCTTTTATTGTGTCCATTAGCAGCTCGACGTTAATCCTCCAAGTTCTTTGTTCGTGTTTTGAAGCTCGACTGTGAAGGCTACCAGGCGTTCATAACCAAATCAGGGAGTGTATCATTAATGATGATTAGAAGAATTAGTGAATCATTAGCCGCTAATTTGTGAGTAGATTAAACTGTGAGTCAAAACTCAGTGTTGTGTTATGGGGTTGATTTTGACATTTTCTATTTTCGATTTTAATTGCTTTAAAGTTTTTAGAATGTCTTTTAGTTTTATTAAAGGTCCAATATGTAATACTGACAGCTAGCGTTTAAAATGGTTACTGCAGTCCAAATTCAAAATACTTGGAGTCGTCTCCCTCGGCTCCTACGGCGTGGAGTTGACGCAGAAGCATAAAATGTCCAACATATAACCATGAAGCTGGCGATGGTAACGTTAGCCACAATAACATAACGTTAGCTACATACATTGCAAAGTGATCTGTAAAGAAAACCGTCGCAATCCAACAATTCAAGCTAGGGGGTGTTTTGCCAAAGTTACATTGCATGTTTTCATTATGAGGAAGTCAAACTTGTGGTTTCTGGCATATGTCATGGATCCTACGTTAGCAGTTAGCGTGTATTAGCATGGCCTCAGCGGGGTGAAGTTAGTTTGTTTGACATTCGTCCGTTTTTGCGGCCGTTACCTTCAATATCTCCGTGCCAGTGATTCGATTTCTCCCACTTTTAGGGTATGTTGGAGAGCTTATTAGGACCGATGATTTACAGTTTAGATAATCTCAAAATCCCCAAAAATGATGATGTAGACAGCGCAAAGACCTGAATATCTGTCCAACGCGCTCGTCACTATAGGTGTAGTAAGGGACTGTCGTAAAAGTTATTTAAAAATATTCACACAAAAATAAACCAAATGATTTTTTTTTCATTCTAACGTGAATTTGCTTTTATTCAGTATTTTAATTGGCGGTTCCGTTTGTTTTGGAGAGGGGGAGACCTCTGTGGATAAAAAGCTCCTGAACAAGGAATGCTGAAGGAATCCTAACTGGGAGAAGCTGACTGCCATGACGCCAAAGCTCCGTCTTTTCTTCTTTTATTGTTTTGATTGAGAGACTCCTAGTGGCAGAGCATTACATATCGTACGTTTAAGATCACAGTTTTGCACCGTTAAAGATTGTCCACAAAGCAATGTCATTGTTTTCTCTGAGTCACTAGCTTCTACTTTTTCTGCCTCCAGTGATCCTCACCTCATACTGAGTCTGAGACTGTCAGTATGTGGTTACAGAGTGTGTTTCCTCACTCTCTTTCATCACACACAAACACCCTGTAGAAAACCTAAATCTGTGTGTGTGTGTGTGTGTGTGTGTGTGTGTGTGTGTGTGCAGTTTGCCTATGACAAGCAGCAGGAGGTGAGCGTATCGTTCCATATTAAAGACAAAGTCACTGAGAGGAAGATTGACAGCACCCTGACAGGTTGGTGTGTCACTTATACAAACACACACACACACACACACACACCTACAGTTGTTGATACACACACACACACACACACACACACACACACACACACTTGTGCAGACACACACACACACACTTGTGCAGAGACACACACACAAATCAAGATGAAGTGTGAAAGCACAGTTAATACGCCGTTTGACTTTCTCTTTTATTTCCAACTTCAAATCCTTCTCTCGAGCAGTCGTGCTGTATAACTGCTCCGTGGGACGGGAGGACTGCAGTCTGTGTAAACACGCAGAAGCCAAGTACCAGTGTGCCTGGTGTGCAGCCACACACACCTGTGTTTACCGGGATCTCTGCCCGTCATCACAGCCACAGCCACAGTGCCCCAACCCTGAGATTACAGACGTGAGTCGTGAAAAAAACACACAATTAAACAAACTGTTATCGATCAGAATTAAACACTGTATGAGCTTCTTTATGTACAGGACAGGAATCTCGATGTGCAGGCCCAAATATACGGAATTTAGCAGGCTGTTTTTCTGCTTTGCGTGGGGATGTCTTCATATTCTGTTACGAAAGTTCTGTGGAATTTTGCGTCACCAGATTCCGCGTGGCCCACTTGACATGTTTGACATATTCTTGTCATGTCTGAGATTTGGCTACATAAACATCCACATCTTGATTTTCTTATTGTAATCTTTTTAAACGTGGTCGTTTATGTGGTAATGAAGAAGAACGTTTGATCGTGTTGACCTGAGGCAGCCGATTTTGGCGAGAATCCCTGGGAAATACAGAGATGTTTCCGGTATTCAACTCTCGTGTATATTACTTTAAAAGGCAGTGTTTGAGTTTCCACGGGCTCAACTCAGCAAATAGTGAAGAGACAGTTTAACATCCTCATCTTGTTGAGTATCAACACTGGTGTATACACAGCAAGTCTCTATGCCTGACACAAATAAAACAGCCATAAAAATGTCAAATGTCAGCTTAAAAACAGGTAAAACATTATTCAAACTATTGCAAACTCAACCGAAAATAGTTAATATATATAATGATACATAAGGTGTCAGAACTGTAAGCTCCTGGCTGCTTTTGATCTGCATTGTGGCAGAAAGTGCCCTCTGAAAGTTCACCTGAATAATCCTGGAAATGAAACGTCGTCGATATAGACTAGTTCGAAATCAACAGTCTAAAGACATTTGGCAGCTTCTTTAGCAGTGAACAGTGTTTGGGCTCAGACCTACCCGATAGGTGAAATCGACCTGAGACCTGCCTGTTCTTCCTTCCTCTACTTCTATCTCCACTTCTCCAGTGTAGGAGATTTCGGGAGGGAGGTCGGACGGTGGAGTTATCTTCGCTGGGCCGATCTCACACACCACACTGTGGACAGAAAGAGAGGTTAAATAACAACAAGAACTGCCAGCTCAGACTATATAATAATCCTGGAAATGAAACGTCATCGATATAGACTACGCTGTGTTAAACTGACTCACCCAGCCGCTGTTTCAGTTTGCTTCCGGAGACAGGCCTGCATGCTTTTGGTACCTCCCTCTTCGAGACGGCTCGCTCTCTCTCTGCCGTCGGGTCTGCGCCAGTCCGCCCTTGAGTGTCGTCATTCAGGTTTTAAAAGTTGTATTTGCAAATGTTGTGTTGCGGGAAAACGTCTTCTTAATCATAAACTCTTCCAAAAAATTTGTCTCCAGCGTGCGTGGCCTGTAACGTCCGTCCGCTTGAGGCTCTTCGCCTCTGCTTCCTGAATCAATACCTCAATGAATCTCATCCCTCCCACCTGCCGGTTAGGCCGGGATAGATCAGTGTGAACTGAAAGACTTGTCGTAACAAGCACCTTTAAGAGATCCAGAATATAGCATTTTCCCTTCTTGTTGTTATAAAACACCAAACAACCTTTTGACATAAATCACATCTGAAGTATCTTCTGTAGTAAAAAAAAAAAGTACAGCGGCATACTGCATGCTGTGATTTCAAAGGAATAACTGAAGAGGAACCGTCTGATATGCTCTGCAGTCACAGAAGAAAAACAACAAAGAAGCAATCACATGGATGACTGAGGAAGAGGGTGATTTTAAATGCATCTGCGAGTGAATTGGTTTGATGACAAGAATCAAACAGAATAATAACTTACTGTAGGTGGTTGTTTTTGAAGTCACAGCTGCAGGAAGTCAACACTTCCAGTCCAGAGATAGATATTTATAACTGCTGATCGATTCTCATTGTCCCCAGAGGAGGAATGCTTTGGTCCATGAAGAGCTAGCTCAGAAAATACATTCTTGATCCTCAGAGGATGGATCTTGATCATTTGGTGACTTCGAAACACCACCATCGAATCATGATTAACCATTAACTAACATTTTGGTCCATGAAAAGGCCTTGATTAATTATTATACAACAAGTAGATCCGATCAGACAATCTGATTGGTTAACTAGACATTTAGAACCTGCTCAAATCAGCGTAACAGCACACCCAGAGCCATTTGAACACACCTGGCGCATCACTTAAAATATCACTCTGCCATTTCTGTGTCAACATTACTGAGTTGAATTAAAAAACTGTTTAAAAACATTTCTATTCATGTAGCTAAGTAATTCAGGAATCACAGTGTAACACACAAAAGCTCTCCAACTAGAATATAAAGTGATTCATTACGCTCTGAAGTTAACTTTCACTGGAAATGTTTTGGATCAGCTGTGCCGGTTATAGCGCTATCTAGAAAATAGCTGCTAAATGTGATTTTCCCTGACGTTACAGGAGCTTTATCTGTCGATGGAAAAAATATTTTAGTTACAACAAGATTGAGCTGGCAAAGCAGTTTGGTGTTTATATGTTTGGTAGTTATTCAGTTTGGGAAAGCCCACAATCTACAAAGCTAACATTAGCTTAAGTTAGCAGCTGACTAACGTTTTACAGAGACAGGAAATCGTCTCTGTTGTTTGAAGTTCACTGTCGTTTAGTATCTAAATCTATCCATGGAAAAAAGAAAAATTTCAGCAGATATCTTAGTTATAACAGGATAGAGCTAGCAAGGCAGTTTGGTGTTTATATTTGCGGTAATTATTCAGTTTGAGAAATCCCACGATCTCTACAAAGCTAACATTAGCTTAAGTTAGCTGCTGACTGATGTTTTATGGGGACAGGAAATCGTCACAGTTGTTTGAAGTTTGCTGTCGTTTAGTATCTAAATCTATCCATGGGGGAAAAAAATCAGCAGTTATCTTAGTTATAACATGATAGAGCTAGCAAGGCAGTTTGGTGTTTTGCGGTAATTATTCAGTTTGAGAAATCCCACGATCTCTACAAAGCTAACGGACTAAACAGGGAGGGACTAGAAATTGTCTCTGTTTTGAGAGCCAATTGCCCCACAATATGAATACAGTTTGATTATAACTTTTATTTTGTTGGTAACTGTTGTATAATCGCAATATTACACTTGAGGGTTTGATGTAACTACATATTATTGCTTAACTAACCAACTGTCTTGACGGACATTAAAATGAATTGTGGATATTCTTATCGTAATGATTTTGATAACTCCTGTGACCGATCATCTAGTGCCACCATTAAGCCTACATTTCTCAACCTTGACCAACACTTTAGTTCAATATGAAACCTCACAGAAACTACAGGTCACATTTCCATAAAAAAAAGTTGTTCTGGATATTCTTGGTCCTCCCGAGGATGGATCCTAAGCTTTACCCGATTTACCCTTGGAAAGTTTTCTCCACACGCACAGAGAGCTCCTAAAAGCGATTTAACCTCCTGAGGAATGTGTCTATAAAATGATTCTGCACACGTTTACTGTATGCAGTACACAGTGCGAGTACTTTTACCTTGAGACACCATTCAACAGACGAAGAGGAAGAAGAGTTGTACTCCAGGGATGAATACAATCACTCCATCTGTTAAGATAATTGGCTCCATTTGTTGCTTCATTTCTATTCTTTCCACAGTCATTTTAACAATTCGTCGTCTTCGTTAGATCATTTTCTACATTTTCAGAATCCATACAGCTTTTCACAAACAGACAATTTCTCTATCCATTGCCTCTTCCCTTCAGTGCGACATTTGATTTTGAATTCACAGTTTGTCTCTTTTTTTGGAATTTGTTTCTTCTCGACTTCCTGTAGGGGCAGCAGCAGCTGTTTGGGTCAAGAGTTGTTATTATTTCCGCATCAACATTTAAAGCTTTTTGTGGAAAGCTTTTAACTGGCAAGAAGACAAGAAACATTAGATACATGGAGCCGATGATGGCACTGTGCTGTGTCATGTTGTCACATCAAATCGGGGCAGATATGTGCAGCCTTCTTGAAAAATACAGCTTTTAGATCAGGGGTGTCGAACTCAAGGCCCGTGGGCCAAATCAGGCTCATTGCAAACTTTGATCCAGCCCACACAGCAATTTCTAGTTTACAATGAATTTTGGCCCGCCTAGTTTTTGTCTTGGCGGGGGGTTTTTTCGACATTTTTGCCGCTATTTTTTAAATTTTGGGGGCTTTTTTTGATGTTTTTTTTTTGTTGTTGTTTTCTCCAAAATTTCTGCCGTTTTTTTCCGTCATTTTTTACCCGGTTTCCGACATTTCTGGTGCTTTTTTCAACGTTTTGGTCACTTTTTCCGACATTCTTGGCATATGTGACTTTTTCAATGAAGTCAAAGCATGTCAATAAACTATACATGTGTGGCCGTCGCCATCTTGTTTTTTTTTAAACGTGACAATCTTTGACGAGAAGCTGGAGCTTAGGAGAATGACGCAGCCAAGCCAGTGTTGTTTTTGGTTGCATAAACTACAACGCATAAAAAAATCAGAAACCTCTAAAAATGAATGCAAAACGACTACAAAGAGATGCAAAACGACCACAGGGAAACATAAAACATCTTAAAATAGATGCAAAATGACTACGAATTGATGCTAAGCTAAACGCTAAAGAGGGAATGTTGTTTTTTTTTTCTCCCAAATATTGACTATAATCTACTGTATCACGTCTGACTGTCTTTCCTTTCTGCAGATCATCCCTCGCTTCGGCCCTCTGAACGGTCGGATATCCGTGACCATCAAAGGCTCCAACATGGGAATAAAGAGGGAAGACATCAAGAGGATCACAGTGGCCGGGGTGAACTGTGTTCACCAGGGGGACAGATATTCTGTCTCTACCAGGTAGTCCAAAAGAGCGACTGAATATCTAATGTTTCTGGATTCATATTCCTGCTGCATTAATGTGTATGTCGCATTTTCCTGCTGTAGATGTTTCAGGTTGTGCTCATTTTAACTCCTGTATAAACTGTTGGGGTAGTTTAATCTACAGCAATGCATCACATTCTATAAGATCATTATATTTTTGTAGCGTCGCTGTCCTGTGAGAACCACGTATAAAAAGATCAAAAACTTTTTCATGGTGTCAGAAAAACAGCCCCGTTTTCAGATTTGTGACGATGCATTTTTCTGCTGATCATAGACTTTTTCAAGACTTTATTTAGCTTAAGAGAATTTCTCAACACATAAAGGAACATCCTTCAGTTTATCACAAACATTCAACATCAACACATCTGGAGATGTGGAGAAGTACAAGTATAAAGTAACAGAACATGGAAAAACTTGAGTAAATTACGTGGCATTTGTACGTATACTAGGCCTACTTTGTTCCATTCCACCTCTGTCAACTGCAGCCTGAGCTGGCAGTCCTTGTTATTATTTAACCTCTCTTTCTGTCCACAGTGTGGTGTGTGAGATCGGCCCAGCGAAGAGAATTCCACCGTCCGACATCCCTCCCGAAATCTCCTA
The DNA here is from genome assembly GCA_023566125.1 of Zingel zingel. Classification (NCBI taxonomy): domain Eukaryota; kingdom Metazoa; phylum Chordata; class Actinopteri; order Perciformes; family Percidae; genus Zingel; species Zingel zingel. The sequence continues at coordinate 29,085,524 of CM042331.1, read as the reverse complement.
CAGAGGAGCAGTGGAGATAGAAGTAGAGGGAGGAAGAACAGGCAGGTCTCAGGTCGAATTCACCTATCGGGTAGGTCTGAACCCAAACACTGTTCACTGCTAAAGAAGCTGCCAAATGTCTTTAGACTTTGTTGATTCCGAACTAGTCTATGTCGACGACGTTTCAATTCCGGGATTGTTCATTTTCGACTGGATGTCCGTCTCCTTCCTCTTTCTTTGTGTTGGCGTTCTAACCTCCGGTGGATTTCTGAGGACTATGGTTAACTGCTCCTCAGATCTCTGCAGGGTAAATCCAGACAGCTAGCTAGACTATCTGTCCAATCTGAGTTCTCTGTTGCACGACTAAAACTACTTTTGAACGTACACATTCCACCAAAACAAGTTCCTTCCTGAGGCTATTTTGCAGAGGCACCGTGGCTCCATCCGGCACTTAGTGTCACCCAAGACGATTGTGATTGGTTTAAAGAAATGCCAATAAACCAGAGCACATTTTTCTCCCATCCCTGAATGCTGTGTGGAGTAGCCAGACCCTCCTCCAGCGAGCTTTAATGCGAGACTAATTCCAAACTAACACTTTAAAACACCAGAGTCACACAACAACAGAAACTAACCGATGGAGGCAGCGGTAGAGCAGTAACTCCCATGTCCTGCGAGGTAAAATTACTGTTTTTGTCAAAGGAGTCTGGTGGCTTTGAAGAGAGCAGAGATAACTGCTTCAGTTCCCCGTCGTAATGGGCTGTCTGACAGCAAGGTAAAGTGGGAAAATTATTCTAAATATAGCGTCCACTTAAACTGATATAGATGTTTTTTAGGTGTCTAAAATGTGTTTATTTGCTGCCCCCGTCCACAGCAGGACATTGCTTAGGGCGCTTTCACACCTATAGTACGGTAGACTCGGTGCGATTTGGGGATGAAGTTGCAACATTGTTACATTTTTCATTTGGTTCGGTTTGTGTTCACACTGCACTTTGTCAAACGTCTCAGAAATAATGGAGCAACACCAAATTGATAACGTCTTGGGTTTTCTGGTTTTGGTTTTAGTGTTTCTAATGTTTAAGAAAAAGGCAAACAACGTGAGCAGCTGACAGACAGCGAGTGAAGGAGAGGTGTGGCCCTGATGAGAGAGAGAGATGACGATGTCACACAGACGACCAGCAATGTGTGGTCATATTAGGTTATGGATCTGACAGTTATCATCCCTTAAATCATACAGAAGTCTGTAAAATGTGTGCAGGGTTGGAACCGGAGGCTAGTAAATGCACCGTTTTTGGTTCACTTTTCGTATTTGGGTCGGCTCGCAAATCAAACTCTAGAGCCCTTGGAGGTGAACCGAGACCCCCGTTTTCAAGTGGACCGAAGGTCGGTTGTTTGGTCCGCACCAGAGCACCTGTCTTCCATCATACATACAGCTGCTTTGTTTCTTGATTTTGTTACTTAAAACACATTGGTTCAGCTGCAGGAAGCCTTTAAACATTGTTGAATCTGGCCTCCTGAAACCTGCACACTCCAAAGTTTCTGAGGCAGTACAGAACAGTGTGCGACACAGCTACTTCACACCCCCGAGATCAAATCCCAGAAACATTCAAAGGTTTATCACAAAGTGAAACACGCAGCCTTCCTCTGGTGTGGTGCATGAAAATCTTGCTCCCTAAAGACGCAGCAATGCGTACAAAATATCCCTCTCATACAAATTCACTGCTGCACAAAACTGTGTTCAACCTCCAGCCCTTCTTGCCGCGAAAACAGAAACAAATCTGATCAAAATAAATAGATTTCACCTGCTGTTCTCTTTTTGTTTCTCTAATTAGGCTCAGTTGTTTGATTTAAATGTTGTTGTTCACTTTCATATTTTGTGTTTTTTAATGTCGAGCTGACAAAAAGCCAATTAAAGCAAACTGCTGAGACCAAAATGACTCATTTTCTTCTCTGTCGGTAAACTCTCCAGCGATAAACTTTATATAAACCCCCTCCTGAGATTGTTTTTTTTTTTCTTTCTGTCGAAACAGAAGTACTAAACCAATGCTACAGAAACAGGCATGTAATCCCATTTAATAACCTATTTTAATTAGTCTGAAAGACAAAAACTTTGTTTCACAAAACATTCCCTGCCTTGGTTACAGTTTATGGTCATTTAAAGTGACACTGCGGGTAGTTTGACAGTGTTTTTACAGCCCGCCTTAAGGCAGATCTGAAACAATTAGTCAATCAATCAAACTCAACCTTGACAAGACCGAGCTCCTTTTCCTTCCAGGGAAGGGCTCTCCTACCCAGGACCTGACTATAACAATTGACAACTCTGTGGTAGTCCCCACCCAGACTGCTAGGGACCTGGGTGTGACACTTGACGACCAACTCTCCCTTAAGGTCCTTGCACACTGAGTCCGAAATTTTCAAATTCGTTTTTTCATATCTGTCTTCCTAAACATTTGTCATGCACAGAAACCTTGGACACTGAGTCCGATGCATATTAAGTAATCTGTTGCGAAATTTTCCTTCTCCCTCACTTCATCCCTCGCTTCTCTCCGCTGGCAGTAACGTTACCTCTCTCTGCCTGTCCTCTCTGCCTGTCTCTTCTTGCGTTTGGCACCGCGGCTACCTGAAGGAAGTGCGCTGCCCTCGCTCTCTTGTCTCCACCACTACACTTTTGCTCTTTTTCTGTCTGCGTTCTCATATGTCCCTCTTCCATTCTCCTCATCAATAGCCTACCATCTTGACAGCAGACTCTCTGAGTTATGAAATGATACATTGCACTCTGCAAGCATCTTTCTGTGCTGCATTTCTTTGTCAAAACACATAAAAATGTTTGCTACGGTCGCGGGACTCAGTGCGCAAGGACCTTTACTGCCAACATTGCTGCAACTACTCGATCGTTTAGATAAATGCTGCATAACATCAGAAGGATACGTCCCCTCCTAACGCAGAAGACGGCTCAGGTTCTGGTTCAGGCTCTAGTCATCTCACGTCTAGACTACTGCAACTCCCTCCTGATTGGCCTGCCTGCATGTGCCAACCGGCCCCTGCAGCTCTTTCAGAACGCAGCAGCTCGACTTGTCTTCAACCTCCATAAGTTCTCTCACACTACACCGCTCCTCCGCTCTCTTCACTGGTTACCAGTTACTGCTTCTGGTTCAAGACACTAGTACTTGTAGCCTAGAAATCTAGACGCACCCGCATCTAGACGCAATCTAGACGCATGGCTGGTCTTTGGAATCGGCTTTGGCCGCGACTCTGGAAGACTTGGAGTTGAGCTTTTCTTTGCGAAAAGAACAAAGAACGGCACTGAAGTCATTCTTAAAAAGGAAGATGTGTTCAGAGTTCTGCATACCGGATACGGCAAAAGTTTAATCTATCAACTAGCGTTGCTCTGGTTGGTTGTAGAGCTATCTTATTGCGTGCAGAGGGAATTTGAAAGACAACTGTTTATCCCGCCCCTCGGATTGAGCCCTGCCAATGGTGAGTTCCCAGACCCAACATCTTGATGTGGGTCTGGCTTGACAGGCTATAGTACTTCCATACAGGGCCATTCGCCCCAGCATACATCCAGGACATGGTCAAACCCTACACCCCAGCCCGCCCACTCCTTGCTGCCCCCTCACAGCGAGGGACAACTAATCACTCAATGAAGTCCCAACTGTTTGTGGTCCTGGCTCCTAAATAGTGGAGTGAGCTCCCTACTGACATCAGGATGGCCGAAAGCCTACGCATCTTCCGCCGCAGGCTAAAAAACATCTCTTCCAACTGCACCTTGGATAAAAAATAAAAACTGAATAAAAATGAGAATAATTATATAAAAATTATCATTTCCTCCAATATTGGGAATCATTTCGCAATATCAGTCAAAGCAATCGCAAATAGGTATTTTACTCAAATCTTGCAGCCTTAGAAATGAGCCTTCCCCCTCTTCCTTTTTTATATCATGTCAGTAAATCCATCCATGCGTTTGTATGTCTGCAAGTGAATCTCTGGGTGTGAATTTGTTTTTCTTCTTTAGTGTTTTTTTTTTTGTTATCTCACGGACCAAATATATTCTGGTAACTGCCACCTCCTGTGTGTCTGCAGTGTTTGTGTCTTAACTTCAACCAGGCAGAGAGCTGCTGTTTTGAGTTGGTCTCTCTTCAGGGATATTTATTCTTGTGTTTGCGGCTCCGTCTGCCAGAACGGAACAAGAACAAATCCGAAACGCCAACAAACCAGATGCTTAAGTACGTCTCAGCAGCTGCACGACACACTCCTGTGCTACGCTGATTTAGAAAACATTGTACCGCTTCACTTTGGATTCCTATTTACACCTTTATTTCTCTTATCCTGCTTCCAAACGAGCACAAATGACTTCTCTCACACACTGCGCTCCACTGCTTTGTCTTTATCCTCCAGGCAGCTTGACTTCTTAAGTTTGCGAGGCTGCTTTATCCTTCAGCGTGTAGCCGAGAATTAATATGCGTTCTTGTTTGGTTTGTCATGCTGTCGAGCGCTGCACAAAACCTTCCAGAACAAACAGGAAACCCACCAGCAGGTGTACTGGAGCAGCCGTTGCTGCCACCTTTATCAATACTCCTCGAGCACACCCGTTGATCAAACTCCCTCACGGGGAAGTTGTACTGTTTGTTTTCAGTCATAGCTCGCTGCCTAAATAAATGCCGTGGGAGTTATTTAGCTTTAAAATATATTTTGGTTTGGATGTGATCAAAGCGTTCATACTGTACCTGCAGCTGGAACATAATGAACTCCACTCGGTTAAAGTTTAATGTTGATAATTTTTTGTAATATTTGTTTTTGCCATTTGGTTTGACAGATCGTTGTTTTTGTTCTTGAAATGTGATTTTCATGCCAAAGCCTTCGCAAAGTGTTTCCCTTTGAAAATAACCGGGGGGGGGGCCTCTTGAGCAACAACAAAGACTGTAATAGACGGTATAAAAACTAATTGGAAGTCATTATAAAGTAAAGACTGTAGACAATAACTCAAAGTGAAATGAGTCCAAAGCATTATGTGGAAGTGTCTGACCAGGTCCCCTGGCAGACACCTTGGAGTGGATCAGTGGTGGAATGTAACCAGAGGTGGAAAAAGTACTAAAATATTGTACTCAAGTAAATATACCAATACTTTGGGCGCCCAGGTAGCTCAGTTGGTAGAGCAGGCGCTCATATATATAGGTTTACTCCTCGACGCAGCGGGCCCGGGGTACGACTCCGACCTGTGGCCCTTTGCTGCATGTCACTCCCCCTCTCTCTCTCCCCTTTCATGTCTTCATATATCCTGTCAAAAATAAAGGCCAAAAATACCCAAAAAATAATCTAAAAAAAAAAGTACCAATACTTTGATGAAATATTACTCAAGTACAAGTGAAATTACCTATCTGAAAAAATACTCAAATAAAAGTAATAAGTAGTTCATTTAAAATGTACTTTAAGTAAAAGTTACTTAATTACATAAACAAAAAAAAAACTGTAAAACAGGGCGGGGGGGATCCCTCCCATGTAGTGAAAATAGGACAAGGGGTCATATCCAAAACTATTCCACACCTAAGTAGCCCGTATGAGCTAATTAGATGTATGTGAATTAATTTAGCCAGTGTCCTTCATACGTTGCCCTACGGGTTGCTAGTGCTAGACAAAAATGAGCAATGCCACAAAACATGTTGTTTTGCTAATTGGCAATTTGCTGTTAGTCACGAAAACTCTGTTTGAAGTACCAATACACAAATACTTACCAAAACATGCTTCTGCAGATTATATGTAAAGTTATTGAATGCTGCCAGTTCAGTCACCTTTGGCAGGCACATCTGGCATTGCACGATGATACTATTGGCCCTCTTGAATTTAAATGAAAAACAGTCTTTCAAATGTGGCCAAGGATTTTGGTCGTTTTGGGCAGCAGAATTCAGTGTTTCAGCATTTCTACTGAAACAGTCTCTGAACAGTGGTTGCTCGCCTGATCCACCTCCATCTCCTTCTCAATCTCCTACAGAAAGACTTGGCGCCTGGTAGGCAGCCTAGATGCTGATCCTTCCTCACCGTAGTGGTTCCGGGCACAATTCTTTTTCTTCCTTTCGGTTATCGTTAGTCAAAGTTTTTTTACTCAGTAACGGATGGTATTTGTAATGTAAGCCTTCTGTGATTGCACATAACTTTTACTTGTAACAGAGTATTTTTACATTGTGGTGTTAGTACTTTTACTTAAGGAAAGGATCTGAATACTTCTTCCACCATTAGAGAGGATGTCAAGGCTCCACTTAAAGCTCAAAGCATCTTATAATAGTTCAACCCAGTCTCACGGCAGTTTGTGAAATGGTCATGTTAATAGTTTTAGGGGAGAATCGCGATATTTTCCGTGGCAAAACTGTATCGATACATGGACGCCAAGTATGGATCTTTCATTATATATGTGTTGGCCAGTTTGTTTGCTTGACGATCCCATTTTGCAGCAATAAAATCTGTGCCACACAAAAGAAAAACTTGTCCCAGTACAAACAGCTAAGTTATCCTGCTCTGTGTCCAGGACCCCAAACCCGTCTCTGTCCATCCAGCGAAGGGTCCAGCAGCCGGGGGAACCATGATCACCATCGAGGGAGAAGACCTGAACACGGCAACTAAAGAGGACGTGTCCGTCAGTGTCGGGGGGGTTCCCTGTGAAGTGTAAGTAACGCCTGTTTAACAGCCTCCTATGTGTACTTGTGTTTCCTGAAGAGACAGTTGGCCATTAACAGTCTCTTCCTCTCGCCTCTTCAGCCTGAAGTTTGACTCCGAGATCACCTGTAAGACTGGGAAGTACCGCGCGCCCTCGGAACCATTAACGGTGACGGTGAAATACGGTAAAAACACCACCAAAGACATCCCAGCAGCATTCCAGTACTCCGAAAACCCCAAGATCACAGATTATACCCCCAAGGGCAGCTTCTTTTGGTGAGTATGCTGTCAGACATTGGTTTAGTGGTATTTTATTGTACAGGAGCTCAGAGGGATTTCTGAACGGGTCCCGGGCACAGGCCCAGCGGCCCCAGGGGTCAGGGGTCCTGACGCACAAAATGTTGCTTAACCCTTGTGTTGTCCTTGAGTCAAATTTGACCCTTTTTCAAAGTGTTTTATATCAGAAATATGGGTTTCTTAACAACCAAATTGACCCAAAATAACTTGGATGCATGCATGTACGTTGGTTGTATGGAACCCAGACAACATATACATCCATGTTCTTAAGATTAATGATTACTTCCATTGAATTTTGGTTGGTTTAATTAATTTCATGGCATTTGAAAAATGTAAATGGTTTCAAAACAGCATCCTGACCAAACTTTGATATAAACCAGTCTGTGATCGACTCAACATCCTCTGATCTTAACTATTCTATTAGTCAAAATAATTCATAATTTCTGCTTTTTTCAAGGAATAATGTCATTTAATAAGGTTTATTGACTATGAATTTAAAAAAAAAAAGCATTAAAGAGGGACAAAAATGTTTTAAAAAGTGCCAAAAGCATTAAAAAGTGTCAAAAAAGTCGAAAAAAGATTTTTTTTAAAACGCAAGGGTTAAAAAACAAAATGACAAACACATACCGACTGCAGATGACCCAAAATGACCTCAAAAAGATGCAACATTTAGAAAATAGATGCAAAACAATCACAGAGATGCAAGACGACTACAAAGAGACGCAAAATGACCACATAGAAACATAAAATGTCTAAAAGTAGATGCAAAATGACAACAAAGAGACCAAAACTGACGACAAAAAGACGCAAAATGACTTCAAATAGATGAAAAAAAAAATAATGCAAAATTACTAAAAATGGATGCAAAACAATCACAGAGATGCAAGACGACTACAAAGGGATGCAAAATGGCTAAAAGACCCTCTCTTGAGTTTGGGTGTATTGTTCCTAAGGAGACAGGATGGGGGGCCTCTTACATGTCTGTCCCAGGGGCCCATTGTCTCCTAATCCGTCCCTGTAGAGAAGTAATCGAGATGTCACCATACACAGGTTTTCTCCGATGCTAATTATCGTTAGCAAAATGATTGGTGTAGAAAATATTAAAGTACTATTGTACTGCGTTCTTTTGGATGGACCTGCAGTCATGTTCTCTATTCTACTCACCACACGCATATTTCAGATTAACGTGAACAACTGTCCCTTTAATAGATTTACACACACTGTTTGTGCAAAACAGTACAGACATTCAAAGTTAAATGAACTAAGGCAACAAAAAACAGAAAAGTGAAATACTCAGTTCGAAGTATTTTAGGTAAATGAAATACTTCAAACATCCAGTGTTCAGCAAAGATCACAGGCACAAATGCACTTTTGGGGAAAATGCAAATAAATCCTTTAAAGTTAAAACGAATTAAACAAAATAAATGAGTTGGATCAGGTACGGGTTGATGATCTTGGTAAATGTCTTGCAGATAAATTACATATATGCTTATAAAAGCCTCAAACTCAAATAACTCATAAATGTGGAAGAGAAAAACTGCATTTTAGAACCATTTGTGTGTCAATATAGTTCTATATGTAATTAATTTGTGTGTGTGTGTGTGTGTGTGTGTGTGTGTGTGTGTGTGTAGCGGTGGTCGAAGTATTGTGGTGATGGGAAGCGGTTTTGATCTGATCCAGAGAGCCACGATGAAAGTCCTGCCCTCCCCCAACGAGTTTTCACAGAACACCCCACCTGTGGAGGTGAGTGTGTGCAAACAGAAGCTCCAGGAAGTTGTTGTTGTGGTAGATTGATGGAGTTTGTTGGTTCATTGTTTGAAGTGGTATTTCACACACGCATACACACACACACACACACTCGTGTTTCCCGACTTCATTTCTCTGCAGGAAGTTTTTCTTCTTATTCTGTTGTTTATTTATCGCCCCCCCAGATCTATTTTTCTCTCTGACTTCTAAGTTCTTTTTTTTCTCTCTCCACTCTGTTTGGTCCGCCGCCATTTTTGTTTTGTGACACTTTGTTGTTAATACTGAGAAAGGGAAACATTTTACTGGATTATCTTTAACACTTAAAGTGGTGTGTGTGTGTGTGTGTATAACTTTAAGACTACAGAATGTAACTACAACAATTAACCACTAAGATGAGATGAAGAGTACTGTGGAAGCTTTGGCTTCTGCAGTGGATGCTCCACATAAAAAAACTGTTCAGAGGAAAGATTAAAGTAAAAAAAAAAAAAGTAAGCGATCGACAGCAAGGACAAACACAGTCACC
>CM042331.1:29058834-29073834 GCA_023566125.1 Zingel zingel | reverse complement strand
GACCGATGACTTTTAAGATTATTTTCTTTATTTTATATTATGCTTTTATCTTTTACTGTTTTTATGACTTAATGTTCTCATGCTTTTATTCCTACTGTTTTTATGATCATGTACTGACCCTTGTTTTTGTTTTGTGTGAAGCACATTGTATTGCCACGGGTATGTAATGTGCTATATAAATAAACTTGCCTTTCCTTATATATATATCCCTCTTTCTCTCCGCATCTGTTGAGTTCACCCTCTTTTTCTTCTTTCTTGCTGTGGTCAGGGTCGAGGTTTCTCCAAGGCGATGACAGCCAAAGAGGCCCAGGCGTTTGTAGGAGACGCCTCCTGTCATGTTAACATACTGCAGGTAAACACACACTGGTCTCCGTTTACAGGAAGCAAACAGAGAGTCACGTCACCCGTGTCTGAAGCTGCAGAGATGTTTGTTCAAATGAATTCCCTTTTGGAGTCTGGCAGAAGAAAGCTAAGCTGCCTCTTTGGTTCAGGTCTATATTAATATCACTAATACAGGTTTCTTTCCCTCTTTCTGTTGACTGTGTACAGGATGATAAGTTGATCCTGGAGGCTCCTTCCTCGCAGCCTAGATCCAGATCCAAACGCCAACGCAGAGACACAGCCAACGACCTGCTGGAGCTCGTGGTAACTGTTGACTCATGTACCTTCATACATGTTCCCGCTTTGGATTTCTTTTAGACAGGATTAACACATCACATGAGGAGGTGAGGAATGAAATATTCACCTTGCTGCTCTGTCATTGAACTCATCAATCCGGACGGCATTTTTTGCATTTTTGACAAATTTGACCCATTTTCAAAAAATGTCTGTATCAGAAATTTGGGTTTCTTTCAACCAAATTGCCAAAAATGAACATGGATGGTTCAATTTAACGCTCTCCTCAAGTAAAATGAAGGATCAGTACACTACTTTCATTGAATTTCGGGTGTTTTATTCAATGTTATAGCATATTTCTGCTTTTTAAACTAAAAAATTAGGTTTAGTGTCCATGAATTCCAAGAATAAGTGTAAAACTCGTATGAGTTGGTAATAGTGGGGGGAAAGCGGCAAACGTAAAAGTGACAAAGATGTCGAAAAAAGGGTCAAAAACTTAGAAAAAAACGTTGAAAAAGGCAACACTATGTCAAAAAAGCAACAAAAACATTGAAAAAACAACAACTTAAAAAAATAAAACGTGCGACAATAAGTGGAAAAAAACTTTCTTTTCTTTTTTGAAAAAAGTGTCAACATTTCTTTAGCCGAGAGGACAACACAATCTTTCCCTTTCTTCCTGCCTTTTATAACCCTTTCAGATTTTACTGTATATGTTGTGTTTTTATTTTAATTTATAGCAACCCCGGAAGTGAAACGTCGTCGATATGGACTAATATAGCCTTAAACTCAAAGATAGGCTGTGATCTCTGTCTCTCTTTCCAGGTAAAGTTCGGTCATGGCGAGTGGATGGTGGGTTCAGTCTACTACGCCAGAAAAGACGACATCCCTCTGGCTATAATCATCCCCGCGGTCATCGTACCCATGCTGCTCTTCATCGCCGTGTCCGTGTACTGCTACAGGTTCGAGAAATTATCCGATTGCACATGAAGTACAAACACGTTTTTCTTTTCTTTGAGTTGTTGATATGCGTCAACTATCTTCCCATGTGTGTGTCTGTGGTGTGTGTTCACAGGAGGAAGAGTCAGCAGGCAGAACGAGAATACGAGAAGGTGAAACACCAGCTGGATAATCTGGAGGAGAGTGTCCGAGATCGCTGCAAGAAAGAGTTCACAGGTACAAACGCTGACCACAGAAACATGCAAAATGACTATTGCAGCATATACACTAATCTTAATCTTTGCATATTTGAATGAGTTTGAATTTGAATTAATATTCTGACAACATTATGGAAAGGATTTCTAAGGAGTTCGACCACTCCGTAAGATCAGTTTTTTTAAACTTAAAAACATCCGCAAAATTGCGTTCGCTAAACCCACCAGACTCCGTGTAAATAAACAGTCATTTTAGCATCGTAAAATACACTTCATTCAAAGTCGACAGAAACCAAATAAAACTAATAAAAGCCATTTTGGGTCGTGTTTCCACTTTTCCAACCATCACAACTTTAGTTTTGGTTGAAATAAACATATAGTTTACCGATGAAAATACGTTGGCTCTATACACGCTAAAAGTACTGCTTTTTTAAATGGAGTCTGGTGGGGTTAGAGCTAGTGACTTCAGAGCTGTTTCTGGTTAAACAGAAAGGTCTCAAAGAGGTTTTAAAGGTCTATCTCTGTAGGGATCCTTTCCATAATGTTGTCAGACACTTAGAATATTAATCTGAGTCTCAGCGGCAAAACGAGCACTTTTGTGAAGGACAAGCTGGACAATTGTCCTATTAACTTACATTGTAGCTTGTTTCTCTGTTGCCGACTGCAGAGATCTCGCTTAAAACTGGACCAATGTCAAAGATTGTTGTTCCCATCAGTCACTTAGACACAAAAACATAGGAAAATAGGGTCCAGGTTGAAAAAAACCCGGTAGTTACCCTTTAATAAAACCCTGTGCACATCAAGAGACAGGCATCTGACAGTCACATCACTAGGCTATGAAAGCATATATTTTTTATGTTGTAAGGAAATGTGAAACCTATTGTAAAGGTTTACAGATTTATTTGAATTATACAGATATTTGAAATAAAATGAACTAAAGCAACACAAACAGAAAAGTGAAGTACTCAGTGTGAAGTGTTTTAGGTAAATGAAATATGGAATATTTACTTTCATTACCCATGTAAACAGTTTAGTCGGAATATCGTCTTTTTCAGGGCAACATCCGGAATATTATGTGCATGTAACCATAGTCATTGTACTCAGGGGGTGTCAGTGGTTCTCCGGTCCAACACCTAGCACCCCCCGAAGACACCACAATCTAATATAATCTTAAATTAAGATTATTGTTTTTTCTATTTTTCGAGTATACCCTTTATCCCACTTGCAATGTCAATTGCATAAACATAACTCATACATGTACAAAGGTGTTTCTCAACATAAACTGAAGAATGAACAATAGCAAACTAATAAGCTGCGTTTTAGTATCTGCTTACCAAGGTGTTACGTGGATACAAACCGTAGTCAGCATTAATTCTATTATACTAGTGTGAATTAAGCTCAATTAAATTATTAAAATATCTGAAACAGTGTGCACATCTCTAGTTGACTATAATATGCCATACATGCTTACTGCATGGAAATATACACACATTAGTATTACCTAGAGGGTCATATAGGCAGAAAATGTAACATTCACATGTTTAACTCTCATGCAGTCTATATTATATATAATCTCTTATGGTGTAAAGGGCCATGGGGGGCTGGAGTTTATTTATCTATAATTTAAAAAATATATTTTTAGGTCTACAATAAAACATTTGCTGTAATAAAACGCAGATCTCTGTTAAGGTTCTGAAACTGAGTCTACTGAAAGAAACCTGCAGACTACAGCCCCATGCACACCCCTTCTTCAACATGTGGAGATTATAAAATCACACATCTGTAATATTTCCTGGTTTCTCTCGGTCCGTCAGATCTGATGATTGAAATGGAGGACCACACCAGTGACCTGAGCGAGGCCCGGATCCCCTTCCTGGACTACAAAGTCTACACCGACCGAAACTTCTTCCTGCCATCCAAGGACGGCGCCAACGACACCATGATCACAGGAAAAATCCAAATCCCAGAAGCCCGCAAGGCCATCGTGGCTCAGGCGCTCAACCAGTTCTCCAACCTGCTGAACAGTAAAACCTTTCTCATCAATGTGAGTTTGGAGCTTTTTCGTGGCTTTGTTAACGTAGCCTTGGGCTGGGTACCAACTTTGATTCTTTAGGCACCGACCGAATTTCCTCCTTAGTATCGAGTATCAAAAAATGACAATTTGATAACAAGATCCAAATAACAATTAGGCCTCCTGCACACTGGCTGCGTGGCGTGAGCCTGGCGTGTCAGTTGCGTGGCGGCTGCGTGGCGTTTTCTATGTCTTTACACACCAGAAACGTGTCTGACGCGGCGCTGCTGCTAGCCTGGTCTGTACACATGTATGTTTCCCATATTTTTGATAACAGCAAAGACAACGCCAGCAGTATTGACGGCAAAATAGGCTACAGAATATTTCGTTCTGTATTGACAGGTGCAAAATTTGAAAATCAATAATTATTTATATCTGCATTTATGTCAAAACCTAGAGACGTTCAGATATCAACATGTCATTTATTAATATGTATTTGTGTCAAAATGACATATAAACATCTTTTCCTATTCTATTTTGACTGGATACGCTTCCAACACACTTGTGTGTCGCATGAAAAATAGGCGTCAGTTCTATTTCTAGCATGCACATGTTTTGAGACGTGCAGTGTGCAAGCTCTAACCTGTTAACATGGGAACCGAAATAAAAACGGACACGCCACGCAGCTGACACGCTCGCACCACGCAGATTGTGTGCAGGAAGCCTTAGTTTTACTGTTGTTATTATTAGTAGCTTTTTCCGGTCATGGATAATTAGGTTGTTTAAAAGGTCCAGGAAAAGCTAGAAAGTGGACCTATTTTTTTTTTTTTTTTTTGCCGAACTACTATTTCAAAGACCATAAATGAACTTTCTGTCATGTTTTAAGTCCTCCATATTCTCTGCCCTCCAGTTCATCCACACGTTGGAGAGTCGCCCAGACTTCAACGCACGCTCTCGGGGTTATTTTGCCTCCCTGCTGACGGTGGCTCTGCACGGCAAACTGGAGTATTACACAGACATCATGAGGACGCTGCTGCTGGAGCTGATGGACGAACACGTGCAGAACAAAAACCCCAAACTCATGCTCCGGAGGTGAGCCAACAGGACACGCACCCAGGCAGTCTGGGAGAGCCAACGAGCACCAATAACACATTTGTTCTAATGGATGAATCATTTTATTTTGACCAAAATGCAAAAGAATAAACAAAAACACTTAAATACAAGACATACTATACAGACAAGAAAACAATACTTGACCAATATAGAAAGGAAGTGACCTAAACATAGGAAATAAATGGTAATGTAAGTATTGTTGTATGATGTGTATTGTGTAAGTTATTGTATGACCTAAAATTTTGTATACGCATATCATTTTATTTATTTGTTATAATATGATATTGTGAAGTAGGGGCAAGATTTAATAAGCATTATGCTTCCGCACGCTTCTTCTCCAACTTATCCCTTTTTTTATCCTTCGTTAAGAACTGATTGATTTGTCTATGCTTGTGCTTTTGTTTTGTTTTTAGGACATGCTTTGACAATGTTTCAAGAGAATTTTTTAAAATTAAATTTTTTTTTGTAAGTAATACATTTTAAATTATAGAAAAATCTCCTAATGTGTGTGTGTGTGTGTGTGTCTAGGTCAGAGACGGTGGTGGAGAGGATGCTCTGTAATTGGATGTCCATCTGTATCTATCAGTTCCTCAGGGTAACACAGATTCTTTCACCTTATTATTCTGTCGTTGATGTTTTTTTTACTTTGACTTCTCTCAGATGTTTTGATTTCTCTTCGATCTGTTCCTCTTTCCTAGCCTTCTCTTCTTCTTCTGTTCCTTCAGTTATAATTGACTCTCAGAAACTCCCCTCTGTCTCTCTCTGTGTTGTTGAAACCTGTTCAGTGGGGGGGGGGGGGGGGGGGGGGGTTGGTGGTGGGTAAGAGTCAGTGTCAGTGGAGGTCCGGGACCTTGTTGGTGAGGCTTACTGCTTAGGGGAAGAAACTGTTTTTATGGCGTGAGGTTTGGGAGGGGCTCAAACCGTTTGTGTCCGGGGTGAGAGGGATCGGCTACAATACTTTGTCAATTACAACAAAAAGCATAATCACTCACTTTTTTTTTAAGCTCACATTTTTTGACGTTGTGTTACGGATCAGCAAGGGAATGTTGATTGACTTGACGTGTCTGTGCTTCAGGACACGGCAGGGGAGCCTTTATACAAACTGTTCAAGGCCCTGAAGCACCAGGTGGAGAAAGGGCCGGTGGACGCCAAGATGAAGAAAGCCAAATACACTCTGAACGATACGGGACTGCTGGGGGATGACGTGGAGTACTCCGTACTGGTGAGTACACACAATACTCCCATGGTTCTAATGTTCAACACGCATGTGTTGACCTGTCGGCATTTTGAAGTACTTTTTTAGATCAAACCTGCAGATTTCCTCCTTTTCGTTTTATTCAGTGTTTTTAAATCGTTTTGTGCTTAAGAGTTTGAACTCAAATCATTATCCTTATCATCAACCATTATACCTAGTCCTCGGAGGCACAATAAGGGCAATAAGGGCCTTCATTTTCAATGTAGCCGAGATTACAGAAAATAAAACCACGATAAAATTTAGAACACAATACACAAACCGCGTATGAATTGTACAATACAGTACAATGACCGCAGGAGAAACAAGAGCATGCATGTCACTGAAAACAAAAATGTGAAATCAAGGACATAATCAAATCAAATAAATTAATGGTGCTCTAAGCAATGTCACGCGTTTTATAGGCTAGAACATTTTTTGTAACATACAGCAAACATCTCCTCACTATCTGCTAGCTGCCTGTCCCCTGAACACACTGTAAAAAACATCTCCTCACTATCTGCTAGCTGCCTGTCCCCTGAACACACTGTAAAAAAACGCGGTCTCTGTAGACAGCCTAGTCTCCACAAACGGCAACGAAAAACAAACTGCGCCAACCTGCACCACCAAACATAACAGTGTTCCAGCCAATAACCGACAAGAAGGAGTTGGTTGAGCCATCACTGCAGCAGCGTTGGCATGTAGGCTACTTCCACAATGTGCGTTCATGACTGTTTCAGGAAGCACTGAAGGGAGGGGGAGGGGACGGGATGAGGAGGAGGGAATGGCGAGCTAGCCTCCATTTTGTTTGACAATACTTTGAACGTCAAAAATAAGTAACGTCACCCAACATCGCTTAGAGCACCTTTTAAGAATCAGGATAAAATCAAGAACATGTAAATTACTAAAAACAATTACAACCAGAAACAGGACTATTTAACTCCATTGCTCTAAATTGCCCATCGGTCAGAAGACAAATGAATGTAACTGTTAACTATACATTAATATGTATAAAATGGCACATTAAAATTGCTTTTCTCTGGTTTATATCGTTGGGAACTGAATAACTTTGTGTTTTGGACTGTTGGTTGGACAAAACAAGACATTTGGAGACGTCACCTTGCACATTTTTCACTTTATTGACTGAACCAGGGTGTCTTCAACTACAAAAGAGCCAGAATCTTTCTAAGCAGATTTTTATATATTTAGATATATTTAAAATAATCAAACAAAATAAAATTTTTGGCTTACAATTGTTTTATATTTTCACAATTAACGTTATTTATATTACCCTGTATCAGTGTGAACAACAAGATATTGGGCTTTGGGAAACACTGATCCACAATTCGCACCATTTTCTGACATTTTAGAGACCAAACAACTAATCCATTCATCCAGAAAATTAATCAACTATGAAAAAAATTGTTAGTTCCAGCCTAGTCTCGTGGTGCCAGACCCTCCTCCAAAGCGCGCTGGAGGAGGCTTTTTTTGATGCTATTCGGAGATGGGAGGAAAACGTGCTCTGGTTTATTGGCATTTCTTTAAACCAATCACAATCGTCTTGGGCGGTGCTAAGCACCAGAGAAAAGCAGCGGTGGCGCTGAAAAATAGGCTCAGAAGGAACTTGTTTTGGTGGAACGTGTGTACGTTTAAAAGTAGTTTTAGTCGTGCAACAGAAAACTCAGATTGGACAGATAGTCTAGCTAGCTGTCTGGATTTACCCTGCAGAGATCTGAGGAGCAGCTAACCATAGTCCTCAGAAATCCACCGGAGTTTAAAATTACAACACAAAGGAAGCCCAAGGCAACGGATGTCCGGCCTAAATGAGTGAAATCCGGTGGATTTTCTGGCGGCAACGGAGCAATCCCAGAAATGGAACGTCGTGAATATCGACTAGTTGCAGCCCTACTTGTGTCTAGCTCGTAGAAGTGAGTAGAGAGTGGAATCGGAGTTTGACAGGTGTGTGTTTGTGATGTCAGACTCTGCAGGTGCTGGTGCACGGAGAGGGACCAGACGTGACTCCAGTGAAGGTGTTGAACTGTGACACCATCTCCCAGGTAGGTCTGTTTTCAGAGCTTCTCCAACGTCCGGAGACAAGTCTTTGGATTTCTTTATTTAAAAGGGACAACGCACATTAATCAACATGAGTACAGAGTCCAACATGTAAATGTGCCAGATTTAGCCATACAGGCTAATTTTTATCTGCAGTCTCTAGCAGGTTGATGGCTTAAAACGATAGATACGCTACAACAATACAACAAATCCACATAAAACAAGAAATACATAGGCATAGACAAGTAAAAATGACACAACCACTATTCCAGATCATGACTACTGGCTGGATGATGGCATGAGAAAGACATAACACAAGTATCAAACATAGTAGACACAGGTAAAAGTGCATAGACACACATTAGAACGCATCAACAGCACATAAGCACATGAAAAGCTGAAATTATGAATTATTTCACCAAATAGTCAGGGTTGATGGATAATCACAGATTGTCAAAGTATAGTCAGGATAATGTTTTTAGTTTTTTCAAATGCTATAAAATTTGATGGAACATCCAAAATTCAGTGAAAGTAGTGATCTCATCCTTTAATTTTACTTGCAAAGGTGGCCGGGTTGGCTCAGTGGGTAGAGCAGGCGCACATATACTGAGAGGCTTATGCCTCGACGCAGAGGTCAGGGGTTCGGGGCTGACCTGTGACGATTTCCTGCACGTCTTCCCCCTCTCTCTCCCCTTTCTCTCCCCTTTCTCACCTAGCTGTCCTGTCAAAAAATTTAAGGCGGAAAAGCCCAAAAAATAATCTATAAAAAAAAAAAAAATTCTGAATGGTTGTATGTTGTCATGTTATTTTTTTAGCAATTTGCTGGAGAGAACCCCAAATTTCTGACTTTCAAAACGGGCCAAGTTTGACCCAACGACAAAATGTGGACATTTCTGCAGTGTATCTTTAGTTGCCACCGTTTAACTCTGGCTTTAAGGTTATTCAACAAAAACCTTCACACTTAACCCTTGTGTTGTCTTCCCGTCGACCATGCAACTTTTAGTTTTTCTGGGTCAAAATTGTAACTTTTTTTTTCAACGTTTTGGACGTCTTTTTCAACACTTTTGTTGCTTTTCCACTGATGGTTTTGTCATTTTTTTTTTTTCCAACGTTTCTTTCTGCACCTTTTGACGTTTTTGTGTGTCCGTTCCCCCCCCCCCCCCCCCCCCCCCCCACACTTGGCTGTGGGTAACATTTTTGAAGCTTTTCCCCACATTTTTGTCACTTTTTTCAACATTTTTTATTATTTATTTTTTTCAAATGCTATGAAATAGAATAAAACTCGTGAAGAGCGTTGTAGGGAGCCATCCATGTTATTTCTTTTGAAAATGGGGTCAAAAGAAACCCCAATTTCTGATATAGAAACTTTTAGAAAATGGGTCAAATTTGACTCGAGGACAACAGGAGGGTTAACACTTTTAAATGACTTGTATTGTGTTTAGATATGAGGGGCCAGGTTGTGGCATCTGTGTTCTGTGATATTTCTCTGCTGTATGTCAGTGTTGTTCAGTGCTGATGAACGTGAATTAAATATATAATTCTAGTTTTTGTGTTCGGGCACAATTTTTGGCAGGTAACATGTTAATTGTCTGCCCTGCAGGTGAAAGAGAAGATCATCGATCAGGTGTACAGGAATCTGCCGTACTCACAGAGACCGGAGGTGGAGAGTGTTGCCCTCGGTAAGAACTAACAATTATTATGTTGATATTTATACAAAGAAATCATAAAAGGGTGGCCAGTGCCCCCTTTTATATAAAGCCTCAACCCCCCTCTGCCCCCTCCCTAACTGTGGCAAATGTTTTCATACATTTTTAACCCCACCTTTATCCCCAAAGAAGGGATATTATTCATGTGCAGTGATAAATCAAATGTAGGTTAACACTAAACAAGTATTTGTGTTTATTGTTTTATGTCATTGTTTCAGGTTCAACGCTAAGGGTTTTTTTTTTTAAGTTTGGGCAAGTAAAAAAAAAAGTACTTCCCAAAGTAAATTTTTACTAGACCCTATAAAAAAAAGTCGAAAAAACCCCACGTCAAAAAAATATCAAAACAAAAAAATATACTGAATAGCGTTAATTTACTCAGTTAATCTCACTGAGATCAAGATCTCTTCTGCCAGAGAGAGAAAACGCAGGACAAATGCATACGAAGACAACATTAAACATGAGAAATACACGTTAATAAGTCGGCTTCTCCTCTGTCCACAGAGTGGCGTCCTGGCTCCACAGGTCAGATCTTGTCCGACCTGGACCTCACGTCCCAGAGAGAGGGACGCTGGAAGAGACTCAACACCCTGGCTCATTACAATGTGAGTATAGCCCTCCTGTTGTCCTCGGGTCAAATTTGACCCGTTTTCAAAGTTTCTACATCAGGAATTTGGGTTTTCTTTCAACCTAATTGCCCAAAAGTAACACAGATGGCAACAATCTTTAAGATTTAAAGACTGTCTTTGTTGAAGAATGGGCCAGAATCCCACCTGATCACTGTGAGAGATTAGTTTTTCCATACAGGAAGCATCTTGAAGCTATCATTGGAAACAAAGGCTTCTCCACCAAGTATTAAATACATTTAGCGTGTTTAATACTTACTATATATATATATATATATATATATATATATATATATATGTGTGTGTGTGTTTGTGTGTGTATTTGATGGGGAAGAAGGAATGATGAAACCCAATAACATTAAATATTCATAAACGCTTTCCTGTGAAAGAAAGTTTTAAGAAGGTATTTAAAAGATGCTAATAATGTAGCGTGACTTTATTTTATGTTTTGTTAGAAAATGTAAAAAAAGGGATTTGATTTGATACTGTGATTTGTGCTGCGTGTTTAGATTGCATTATTATCTGTATTTTATTTAGCACCAAAATGTTAAGTCGATGAATCGTTCAGCGGGCAACTATTATGATAATCAGTTAATGGTTCCAGGTGTTTCTCAAGCAGCCAAACGTGATCTAAATCCAGTTTAAGGAGCCGCTGCTTTCCTTTGTCATATGTGATAGTGAACAGAATATTTTTTGGACTGATGGTAGGGTAACTATTAGATGTTGGGCCAAAACAACTTATTATTAATTATAACATAAATAACCAGCTTTATCTGAAGTTAGCTTCCTTTCACAAAGTTCACTCAGGTCCAGTCCTACACGCCTCTCCACCAAACACTTTTTTCAACTCCTTTTTTGGCCTTTTCTGCACAAATGTCGCTGCAAATTTGCTTTATTTATATAATACCTTTTAAAAACAAAGTTTACAAAGTGCTTTGACAGACAAGCAGCTAAACAGTGGGGCCAAACATTAGCGAGACAAAACTGGGTCAATTAAAACAAAAACGTAAAACAAAGTAGTGAGAAGATAAAACAAGCACAGATATATAATACAGATCGAAAAGAACAATAAAAAGAGAATAAAAAGAGACACCACATAAAAGCAAGTCTATAAAAATGAGTTTTGAGAAGTGATTTAAGTGATTCAGCGATCCTGCGAGTCTTATCTCCTCGGGCAGGTCCTTACAAAGTCGAGGGGCCCTGATGGCAAAAGCACAGTCACCCTTAGATTTAAAGTGCTCATATTGTGCTTTTTGGCTTTTCCCTTTTTCTTTATTGTGTTATATATCTTTTTTGTCCACGTTATAGGTTTACAAAGTGAAAAAGCCCAAAGTCCACCCCAAAGGGTCTTACCATCTCCAACAGAAAACACTGTTCACAAACTGCTCCAAACAGCTCTATTGTAGTCCAGCCTTTACTTCAGAGACAAACGTGGTCACTTTGGAACACACGTTATAATGCTCGCCTAGCTGCTATCATGGCACGCCCTCATACTCTGGTTCTGACTGGCTAGTAGTCCTTACCTAGGTACTGTCAGGGCACGCCCTCATACTCTGCTTCTGACTGGCTAGTAGTCCTTACCTAGGTACTGTCAGGGCACGCCCTCATACTCTGCTTCTGACTGGCTAGTAGTCCTTACCTAGCTACTGTCAGGGCACGCCCTCATACTCTGCTCCTGACTGGCTAGTAGTCCTTACCTAGGTACTGTCAGGGCCCTCATACTCTGCTTCTGACTGGCTAGTAGTCCTTACCTAGGTACTGTCAGGGCACGCCCTCATACTCTGCTTCTGACTGGCTAGTAGTCCTTACCTAGGTACTGCGCGTGTGTGACTCCCAACAAAGATGGAACAGAAGTGAGAGGTCTCACTCTGTAGCTAAAACAGAGAGCTCAACACACAGGGTGAAAAGAGGAGCTGCAGCAATGTGCAGTACAACAAAATATGGTGTTTTATGAAAATGTAACCATGTAAACCTATTCTGATATAACCTCTAAATACAATTATGAACCTGAAAATGTGCATAATATGAGCACTTTAAGCCTTGACTTTGTAACTTTAAAAGGGCCAACATCTCTGCTATGTAGCTAGGACCCAGACCCATATCGGCCTTAAAAGTGATCAGTAAAATCTTCAAATTAATTCCAAAAACGAACAGGCAACCGTTGGTGCAGGATTTGCAGGGTCGTGCATGTTGGTGGAAGCAATCTTTGTTTGGTTTCTTCAGTGTTTGTAGGTTTCTTCAGGTTTGTCCCAAGCTTCAGGTAATGCAGCAAGTCCGATTAGAGTTCACAATCCTGCTTCAGACTCGGGATGTTTGTAATCAGCTTTGCTTGTGTGTGTCGAGACCAGACTGTTGTTTTTTTGCTTGTGTGTGTCGAGACCGGGCACAGAGAAATGTCGAGCCACATGAGACGCCTTCTTATGCAGCACGAAGACCAGCAGAAACTAAAAACACTCCGACAGCTTCCCCTCTGACATTTAAAGGAAATTATTTATGGAGGAAGCTTCTGTGAGACCAAGTGCAACTTTATAACTGTGTGTGCATTGTTCAGTTCCAGTGAATCAGGATTTATTCATATTTCTCCCAACGATTTCTTGTCTTTCAGGTTCGAGATAACGCCACGTTGGTTCTGTCCAGAGTTTTGCACACACAGTCTTTCCACCAGCATCAAGACAGCTACGAAGAGAGTACGTGCGCACACACACACACACACACACACACACACACACACGAGGCAGACTGTTGGGCAGAGGTAGATGTAACTCTGCTATACTGAAATACAGTATTCATGTTCCTACACTTAAAGGAACACGCCGACTTATTGGGACGTATTCTTATTCCCCGTATCCCCCAGAGTTATATAAGTCCATACATACCCTTCTCATCTCCGTGCGTGTCGTAACTCTGTCTGACGCACCCACTGCCATCTAAGCCTAGCACAGATCCTGTAGGTAATCGGTTCCAACTAGCCTACTGCTCCCAATAAGTGACAAAATAACGCCAACATGTTCCTATTTACATGTTGTGATTTGTAGAGTCACAGCGTGTACAAATAACAAGGTCACATGAGACACAGCCATCTTCTAACCGTATACAAACTGGGAACTATATTCTCAGAAAGGAGAAGCATTGTTGATCTGCTCGGGGCTTCTCAGGTGCTGCAAGCATATCACTCCGCCCAAGTAGCAGAAGTAGCAGTGCTTCGCCTTTCTGAGAATATAGTTCCCAGTATGTATACGGTTAGAAGATGGCTGTGTCTATTGTGTTTCTATTGCTATCTTGAGGCAGCGGGAAGTGATCGCGCCATTGACCAACAAAAACCTGGTCTAAAGTCAATAACGCAGCATTTCATTGTTATTTTAACAGCAAATTAGTAAAATGCAACTAGGCTTATGCACAGCGCGTGCACACTATGCTTGTTACACACACACACACACACACACAGGGACACACAGCAGCACACACACATATGCAGAAGATTACAATAAAAATATTACGGTGCAAATCTTCCATCATAATAGCAATACGCCGATGAAACACACCTGATGAAATTGATGTACCAGAGAGAACAGAAAAAATGTCTGCTTACTTACTAGAATAACATTTTAAACTCACAGCTGCTCTCCCTCCCTCCCTCGCAGCAATGTGTCTCCTTCCCATAAACATGCTGTCCCGTCTGAATAAAGACGTAACTTTAACTGTTAGATCTGTCCATCTCCTGAACAGAAAACGCCCTGCTGGAGGACGACAACACCTTCCACCTGGTGAGGCCGGCGGATGAAATCGATGAAGGGAAGTCAAAGAGAGGCAGCATGAAGGACAAGTCCATGACCAAAGCTATCACTGAGATCTACCTGACCCGGCTGCTGTCTGTCAAGGTGTGTGGGACTGAACATAATAAAGAACATTCACTCAAACACTGTACTTACTTTATTCATTTAAATACATTTATGTAACAGATGCTAGTTAGTTTATATAAAGATAACAGGGTTTCCACAGGGTCTTAAAAAGTCTAAAATGTAAAAATCACAATTTTAGGTGCTCTATGAGAGTGTGTGTCATGGTGGTAGTGTAAATAAGTCCAATAGTGCAAAGATAAAGTCTAGAGACCAGGATTAAATATGGACAATATAAGAGAATAATGTTGACAATTTAAAATGTAAAATAAAAGAAAAAATACGCATATGTATACACGCAAACATACGTGTGTGTGTGTGTGTGTGTGTGTGTGTGTGTGTGTGTGTTTTACAGGGCACTTTGCAGCAGTTTGTGGACGATTTCTTCCGCAGCGTTTTGTGTGCGAGCACCGCTGTCCCTCCTGCCGTCAAATACTTCTTTGACTTCCTGGACGAACAGGCACTGAGACACGACAACGTGGACGAGGAGACGCTGCACATCTGGAAGACTAACAGGTACACAACACACACACACTAAATATACCTAACATGTACTGTATGTATACACTGTATGTGTGTGTGTATTGTGTGACCAGGGTCGT